>JAWZYV010002885.1:0-13150 GCA_038373885.1 Cheiracanthium punctorium | reverse complement strand
ACAGTCGGCTGTGTTGCACAAGATTGGGGTTTGTCATATTGTTGACAATTGATGAACACGAATGCAATTTTTCAGCGTTCAGTACATTGGAACAGTCAAACTGCTCCATAGCCATTTACCTTAACCCTTTGAGGCGCAACCCTTTCCCAATTCTGAGAAAAGGGCAGCCGTTGCTATCGCTCGACTTAAATACGAGCGAGATGGCGGACGATCGAAACGTTCATCGAGTGCCACAGGTCTAGAGACCCTTTTTTGACGACAGCTCGATCGTCCGCCATCTTGCTGGTAGTTAAGTCGAGCGATGGCAACGACTGCCCTTTTTTCAGCAATGGGCAATCTGTCCAGCTGTTCTCGCACTCTTCCATTTTTCAGGAGATGTCGATGATGTTAAAAATAATCGTGAAATGACGTGCTTTTTTTTGGGATTTTTACGGGAAATGACGTGCTAAAAAGTAAAGGATTCTCATATAATAAGATAAAGTCAGAGCGACTCCATGAAAGAAAATAAATAATTATTTAATTTAACTGAGTATAAAAGGAAGAAGTTCAAACTCAGCAATAAAACAGCAACTCTGAATTGGAAAAGGCTTAAAAACAGTCATAACTGCCGAAGCAGATCCTTTTCTCTCGAAACGGTCGCTCTGAGAAAGCTATATATCATCAGAAATACACAGGGTCATGCACTTCACATACAGAAACTGGCGTTGACCAGAAAATATGGCTGACGATCGCAATTTTTCTTTGCTTCCGACCGGCAGCTACTGTTAGATGAACATGACGTCAAATATTCCCTAACTCACAGCATTAGATAAACACCCGACTCGGAACCATGTTCGGTGATTAACGGTGTTATTCGAAAAAATCATGTGATTTTGGTACATAATTACAAATAAACTAATTATGCCAGGCACTTCAAAATTTTGAAACTGTCTCTTTACAAGCTGTATTATATACGGCGAAGACAGGCCAATCTGTATCAGTTTCAATACTTTTAGAAAAAATTCTTAAAAATTGGAAATTTTCGCAAAGCGTGTCACTCTTCGAAAAATCTTGCAGCTCAGATCCATGTTTAAGAATTTTTTCTGAAAATTTCACAAAAGCCACAGCGTTTTCGCTTATCGTAGTGTGTAAAACGGCTTATGAAGAACCATCTGGAATTTTTTGGAGACCATGGTGCTATTACTTTATTTCAATTTGTGTACCAAGACTAAAAACAAAGTTTTTTTTTTTCGAAGAACAGCCTTAAGCACCGTCAGAGGAGTCCAAGACAATGTGCCGAGCCCACATCACTAGCTATGATTCAGATTCTGTTAGTAAGGCTCCAGGCACTACAGAACGCAAACCTGAAAGTACTTCAGAAGGAGTCATGGAGATATAAATACCAGGAGATGGCATTACCTTCTGAAGCCGAAACTGTAACCGAACCGCTATATCGCCCTGACCGAAACATTGCCACATTAATGTGTTATTCTAGGGTGACAGTTCTAATTTTAAAGAAGTAATGTCGCCAAAGTTGGCGCCAAAAACAATTACGTATTCGAAATAGAGATATGGGCATAACTGGATCGTGTAATATTTATTTCGGATTTGCGTGCTTGGGTCAAAGCCCACTTCTAAATCCACGTCAGAAGGAGTTATAACTGTAAACCATTTTACTGCAGAATGCTGCGATTTTGTATTTAGATATATTGTAACATATAACTGTGCATCTTTACTTTTTAATCTGTATAAATCGTGCATCTTTCACTGGTATTTAAAAAGAAACCAACAAAATGATCCGCCATATTTTGACCAACACAGTTACTTCAGTTTGTCCAATGCTGAAGATAGTTAATGCCACCTCCTGGTATTCATATCTCCATGGAAGTAGAAAGCCTGTCTGCTAACAGCATTACTAAGTTTTTTGGGATTGTAATGTTTTTGGCACACAAGCATTTCAGAGTAATCAATGTTTAGGTACACAATCGTCACCAAGCCTTTTGTAGTTTTAATGATGTAATCAAGTAGTCTCGCATAAATATTTAGGGAAGTAATCATGTTAGCATACAAAACTCGTACTAAAGGGCTCCGAAGTAGCAATAATGATGTCGACACACAAGTCTCAGCAAGACTTTTTGGGTATTCCTGGTATTTACCCAAAAAAGAACTGATGTTGCGTATTTTAGATTATTGATAAATTACTATATGACGTCTCCTTTCTTACAATTCAGCACAGCTGACTCCTAGAAGTCTCTGCTGTTCTGTTTGTTTTGTAACATGTATTTCGGATTTGTGTGCTTGGCCCATTACCCGCTTATAAATTCACGTCAATTAGAAAATACAAGGGAGGTTGCCCTTTTTTCACACAGTTGGCAATGCGCGCTGGCAGATGTGTCAAAAGTGGCCTCCAGATCTGTGGCACGCGATGAACGATTCGATCGACCACAATGTTGATGGTAGTCAAATCGAGCGATGGCAACGGCCGCACTTTTTTCAGCATTGGTGGAGAAGAATTGGACAGACTGCCCAATGTATTTCTATCGTATTTTCCCGTTTTCAGAGAGATACCAGCGCCGTTAAAAATAATCCTGAAAACCTTACAAATAATCGACAGCTTTTAGGGGAAATGACGTGCTGGTAAAGGATTCTCGTGTAGCTATATCACCCTCAAGTATTTTTTATAGAAATCAAACTTATTCTTCGTGATTGACAACAGTCAAAACACCAGAGTTTTGTTTGCTCACGGCGAAGACCCCGCGCGTTAACCCATTTATGCCTAGCGTCCCTTTTTTGGGACGGCATTATCGCTATCATACGAAAACGTTATTTATTTTTCCTAGCCTTTATTCGCGAGTATTGAACCTCAATTCCACAAAATATTTAGATATGGCCAAGTAGGATGTTGACATTTCAATTTTCATACATAACGATTTTAAATGAAATCATCCCTTGTTCAAAAAGTTGACATCAGAAATTTATCAATTACTTCTGGTGTTAGCAAAAATCGAAGAAAGTCGCAAAAATATCCAGGCACGAATGGGTTAAAGGGTTAAATTCTGTTCGAAAGAGTAGAACTGAGTTCGGAAGAGTTGCAGCTGAAACTGGTGAGCATATGATTGCCAACTGTGGAAAACTGACTGCACAGGCGATCTCGGGAACAATTTTTTCATAGTTCGAGAAGCGTCTACTAGATCGAACTTTGTGATATCCATTGTGAGATCAACTCAAAAAATGACACATATTAGTAGATAAAAGATCAAAAACTACTGAATAAATGTCAAATTATTGGTACATTTTGAAATAGACATTCCCATTGCTAAACTTACTGTTTTTTTCCCCCATGAAAAGTGTTACCTAGTGGGCATTCTTTGAACTAAACTGTTTTGAGATTCCTTAAGCCAGGCGTCACAGTCGGCCCTCTTTTTTAAAAATTCCTACTTCTATAAATAGAGTAAAATGTTCTGCTGCTTCAGAAGTTGTTAAATGTTCCTTTAGATGTTAAAGTTTTGCCTTTCAAACCATTGAAATATTAGGCTATATAAATAAAACTGATGAAGGTTGGAATTTTTAAGAAATAGGACCGACTGCGACGCCTGCTTGAGCAGATCTTGTGTAGCCTACATACCAAATTTAATGTGTTAGTCCGTTTCAACTATAGAACCCTTAGTCTATGGCAAATTTAATTATATAACCGCCTTGTACAGCAGCCGTTCCTTATGTTGGGGGGAAGCCAAACATTCACAATGTGTGGGGGAACGAGAAAAACGGGTAAAGTGATAATGTATGCTTTAAAAAACATCCTTATTTATACTTATTTTTAGTCCAAAGATATCAATTTTCGGTTAAAATGCTTATTCAAACTTTACGGATAACATAATTTTGCAGGAAAGGCGACTAAAATGTTCATTGATGAAGGATAAAACCGAATGCATGCCGAGGAACGTGAATGGGGGTTGCCATCGCATGTTATACTTTTGGGGGAGGGGCAGCGTCACCGAAATATCCGAAAAATGATGAATGCTAAATGTCCGAAACCGCTGCTATACAGAAACCCAATTTAGTGCTTTGTAATAGTTGCGATGTAACCGCTATAAAGCCTCACATCTTATGGGGAAAGTAATGACTTTGCAAAGCCGAATGCATTTCTCAGTTCTGTCAATGCTTCTAGCAAGACGGTCTCGAGTTTCTTTTAAAGAATCAGAAACCAGACATAATTTTATTTTCTTAATTTTAAGAGAAGTAAATCTGAGCTGAATATCGTGATGTACTGCAATCAGTAGTGTATTGTTCTGCACTTTCCGTATGTAATTACGGTTTTATGAAAAAAGGCTGGAGATGCAAATGTCCCTCTCCACTTGAACTTAGCATTAGAAAAACGCAATAATACCAACATATTTTCACATTTTTAGGGCGATTTATTTTTTGCCATAACAACTTCTTGCGCGTAGTCCTCCAAGCATGTAGCAAGTCTGGTAAAAGCAGAATTTAAATACAGAAAATGAGTTTAGTAAAACATCTTATGGGTTATGCTCAGGGGCGCACACAGGATTTTTGGCTTGGGGGGGGTCCAACTTTTAGGGATGTTCCAGATTGTCAAAACTCCGTGATGAAAGAGCTCGTTTTCATTAGAGGGAATTCATCAAAACTTGTCCCATCTAGTTCCCTAAGAGTACACAGCACAGTACAATAGGAAGCAAAATAATAGTTGTTCAGTTTTGAGAAGAAGATGGTGTTTTATGTTCGCTTTCAGTTCGTTTTTGAAAGTTGAGGAAAACGAGAAAAAAAAAAATCTACTTTATTATTTTTTAGAACTGAAACTATCGCTACCGTTTTTTTGGAATTATTTTATTCACTATAGATATAGGATAATAATCAATCAAACAATATCAAAGCCGATGGGAAGGGGGAGGCGGACCCCTGGACTCCCCTTGTGTGCGCCACCGGTTATGCTAATTAGTGTAGATATAGGATAAATCAAAAAATATCAAAGCCGATGGGAGGGGGGAGGCGGACCCCCTGGACTCCCCTTGTGTGCGCCACCGGTTATGCTAATTAGAAACTAACAATAGTTATGAATGCAAAGCAAAAAGAACCGAAGAAGATGTTGAGAACTAATGTTTCAGGCATTTGTTATTTTGAAGGGTTGTAGACAAACAAAAATCTACACCCAAAGTATTAATGTTTCTTTGTTATTCTTTAAAAACATTCAATGACATTTTTTAAAAACATCCGAAGGCAAAAACTCCATGATCCTTAGCAAACCTCCTTGATCGTTTGAATTTGAACAATGGGTTTGGCTGCTAAACAAATGCTGGGTAATCAGAGTTATGCTTTGGAACGAGATTTTAAGCATTTTTTGTTCACCCTCAATCTGTTCATTATGGTTAGACTCATAATACCGTCGTATTTGCTTTTAAGGAAACAAACACATTCATGCGAGTAACTGAATACCTTAAGAAAGCTGACCTGCATGCATTAAATCAATCGTACCGACTGTTAGCTGCACGTTTACTTATCACACAATAAACAGTAAAACGAGGAAATCTGATGTAAAAGACAGTTTCACAATTCGTTCCTCCTGAAATAACGTATTTTGATTTTAGCTACCTGAAGAAGTATTTCACTGCCTACCAACCATTTCAAGTATGGATGTTTCATGGAACCATGTGCGACTACGTGCATTTCTATCAGGGTTAGTCCAGGTTAAATAATTTGCTAACCGATTTCTTGAAAAATTGTCCTAAAATGTCCTACTATTTGAAATACTTTAAAACTTTGAACTCTAGAACAAAAAAAAAATAAAATCATACGACGTTATTTTAAAAGTTTGGAATTTTAGCCATTCCAAGATCCGTACGTAACCTGTCTATACATACCAACATGCAAACCGGTTATTAAGCATGTAAATTATTTGGAGAAACAAAAGTAATGTCGTGTCTCATATCAACACTTTTCCTACTCGAAAATATTTAAGATTAAATTTGTATAAAGTTGGTAAAGATGGTTCGTGATAAGAGAATTTTCGAAAAATCTGAATCTCTGGGAGGAGAGGTTGGGTAGATATCATTACTGTTCCCATTACTGTCAAAATTTATTGGAATTTAAACGGTAATCTTCAGTACGCCATTTTGTTTATTTCAGAAAATTAACAAAAATAGTCAAAGAGTTTCGACCGGAGAAAAAAAATATTCTCTTTTGAAGTTAAGAAATAACCTGAATAGTAACATTTGAAAATAATTGCCAAAAAAGTATAATTAAACCTCATTCTACTACATACGGAACTGAATAAAGGAATTTCTAGTAAAATATTTGGTTATTTTTTAGTGATTAGTAATTGGGGGAAAATAATTATCATTCAAACACCGAAAAAAAAAAAAAATCGAGCCTTGTAGGGTTAAAATTTAACCCGAACTAATACCTAAATTTCATAACATTCTGAAATTTTCCCATCGTAACAATAAAATAAAAATTGTTTCTTTAAAATGGAACAGATACAAATTTGTGCACTACTTTGACAATAAAAAATTGGTAAAATTTTTTATAAAGGAAAACTGCATGACGTTTCGATTCAGCCAATACAATTTCACGTTTGAAGCATTCCTGTTGTACAGCAAGGTTAATGGTTTTCCTTCGCGGAGGGAATACGTACAGCATGATCTCAAAAAATAGTAACTTTTTTTTTTAATCTATAAGGGATTAGTTGCCAAAGTAATTAAAAGTACATTCAAAATGTGGTAGGAATAAAAGACCAGGTTGACCCTTTTCTTGGAACAGTACGATTCGTACATTTGAACTCATTTTCATTTAGTCCTATTACTACTCGAATTACTTCCGTTATCCAATAGAAATACTGAAGATACAATTCAAAATCTCCAGATTTTTTAAAGTGCAAAGTATCGAACCATACTCTGCGCTAAGGATTGGGTTGAATAAGAATTCCTCTCGTTAATTTTCAAGAAGTTACTTTAAATTTGTATACGGCTCCCGTTCAATACTTCGGAATTGGTGAAGTGTGCCCCACACATATTAGGTGACAAAAGCTTGAGATTTCCTAGGAAGTGTCAGAAATATGAAGGTAAATGTATGCCGACTTAAACCACTTTTTAAGGGCTCTTAAGAGGGGGGGGGGATTAGGCCAGATAATTGCTTTTTCAGGGGTCGAACAGAAATTATGAAGGAAATCAATGTTGCACTTTGCAATAAACGTTTACATTCGAAATCATGTATAGGCACAGATCTTTGTTTTAAGATATCCAAGACGTTTTATGAAAGGCTGAAATTTAGTACATCACCTAAGTAGTGATCTAGGCACTTACCTTTTGTACGGGTTCGTATTCAAAAAGAGCAAAAATTTTAACTAGAGTAATTTTTTAACGTGATCTTTCTTCCTGCCTTTTTTGAACTTTTTAAAAATATGCATTGCAGGCGTATCTGTAGAAGTTAATACTCTAATCCTTCACCACTTATTCGAACCTGTATGAACAGAAAATCAAGAAATGCAGAATTGAGACTGTAGTCGAAATTTTGAAATTCCGAGTAGATCTAAAACAAAAACCCAGAGATTCTGGAAATTGAGAATTTAAATGAAAAAACTAATTTTACTTCGATAAAAACCATCACTATCATAACAGAAAATTTTAAGCGAGGGACGTCACTTGACTGGCAAGGGCTACCCACAGGGGCGTAGCCAGGGGGGATATATCCCCCCCGAAATTTTTGGATTAGTGATGAACTTCCGTCTATACACGTAAGTTCATATCCCCCCCCCCCCCCGAAAAATTTTCCTGGCTACGCGCCTGCTACCCATATACTTTCACTTATGAAAAACTAAACTTTCTGACCAAGTTCTAATAGAAGAATTTTCAAATTTATATGACAATCGAAATGGACGATAATATCTGCAAATCATTAGATATTTCCTGTAAAGCTATCTTAAATGTGCGTACTGTACCATTTCATTCGGATCATAAAAATAAGTGTAAAATACCGAATTCTCTTAGCTTGAATATTACCTTTCCACCCATCCCCCACATGCAAAAGCAAGAATGAATGTCACACGGAAGAAAAAAAAATCACATAATCATAAGCCAACATTTTATTGTACAAAAACCATTATACATAAATTAGTGCCATATTACAACGAATTCATTTTCTTGATGCATTTACGCGATAGATCCAGTTTAACAGCATTCGAGAAAATTGGCATATTCAACACAATATTAATGCACTTTAAAAGACAACTTTAAAACAATTTTTTGCAAAAATATTCCAACTTTGAACATACCGCACATATAAAAGAACTGTACAGCGATAACTGGAAGTCAAATTTTACTATAAAAAATAAAACAGACATGAGTATATGAACTTATAAAATGCAGGCTCATGAGATTTTTTCTTATTAAGCCATTAAACTTATTTGTTTGCATAATACTATTTTTCGAGGTGGCTTTGGTTATAAAGATACCTTTAAAGTAGTTTGTTGCCAGAGTTATATGAAGGGCATCTGCCTAAGGTGGGCGGATTGCTTGTTACGGTGATATAACGCGTATTCACTTTACATCTGGTAGGAAACCGCCTGAAACTGCAGGCCCATAGATCAACACCTTGTAGTAGGCCAAAAACCTGGACCTTCACACTCCAGCCATCTACCAATCTTTAGTTTCTTATACACGTTATTGGTCGGCATTGAGTTCTTTAATAATTTTGAAACAAATTGAAAAGCTGCTCAGTGCCCTCAAATTGTGAACATAAAAGACAAGCTTTTATAAACAGTATTAGAAAACCTTGCTGTCTGAATGGTCACGATTATTAAAAGGGCCGTAAGTTCTTCAAATCCTGAAGCACATGAAACAAATTCTCAAAAATTCAATTTCCCTCTAATCTTAAAATGATTTAAAATCAAAGTAATAACGTTCATATTTCGCCACAAACTACGAGTTCACATAGTTTTCATTTTGAAATACTTTTCGAAGCATCAGTTACACATCAATGAAGAAAAATTCGCATATTATAAATGCTTATGTGGGAAAATGTGGCAGTAGAATAGAAACTAAATTTAGTTTTAGAACAAGCCAGTGATAACAATTTTACCTAAATCCGGAAATTGAATGAAACAGTGCCTCTACCTTATGCATTGTTGGTAATTCTTCGGCATATCAGGAAAGTTTATAGCGCGCCAAGTAATTAATAGTCATGGACTAATCACGTCTCGAGTATTTAAGACATATTTCAAGTTCATCCAAAAGGAAATTTGGCTAAGAAATGTATGCCGAATTAAGAAATTTTAACTGGCAAAAATCGAAGCCTCGGTAGAATCCAACACCCTTTTAAATTAAAATCCGTCTTCAATAGCATTGGAAATTTTTAATACAATTAAGCAATTGTTTGCCTGTAAAGAATGCTTATGTTTTAAATTTCAGACACTTTCATAGAAATTTAATACTTTAGTACCTAAATTTCCGACCTATGCAGAGGGTTTTAAAGATTAAAAAATTAAGGGCTCGTCACCATTTCCGCAAATTTTACTTTTCAATAAAATTTACAAACAGCAAATGCGGATTAAGACTAAGTGATAATGAGTTTTTAGAAAGACAGGTTTATTATTAGACAGGATACCTTCAATTTTACGAAAAAGCATTTTAACGCAATTTTATTGTATCATGCTTAAATTTTAAAGTCCCTTAAATTTTGTTAATGTTATTTAAATATTAAAATTTACTGTCATAGACATTTGTCAAAAACATTTATTAATTATTTTAATAGCAGTTTATTATTTCTTGTGGAGAAACTTAATCATTATTTGTAAATCTATTGTTTTATGTAGCTTTGTCATTCCAGAAGAGGGCAATTTACTACATGAAAGTTATTTGGAGCTAGTTTTGAACACCTTCAAATATTTGTCACGTTGAAATTTACATTAAAAATGCAATTTCAAAAGAATAAAATTAAACTATAATACCTCACAATGCAACAGGAGAATAAGATAATTTATATAAACCTACAGAACTAAATTTTCATGGCTATACCGGATGCTCTGCAAAAACAGCAACACAGGCACTTCATGTAAAAAAGTATACTAACCAAAATTTGACAAAGTTTAAAAAACAAAACCACTTACCATTTACGTTTACAGAAGTTAAGTGTTAACGGAGACTCAAATAATTAGCTTATAGCTTAAATAACGACTAAAAATGATGCTCAGTGTAACCATCTCAGAGATATTAAAAATGTCCGCTTTGTTAAACATTAGGCTTTGCGCATCTTCTAGTAATTTATAACGCATAAATTCACTATTTTATGTTCTTCGATATTGACATCTGTTCGGAATTTTAATTGCATTTAAATTCAGACGGAAATATATCTTTAATATTTTAAAATGCGTCCGCTTAATAATCCAAGATTGACAAACTTATAAAACCAAGCGCTATTTTCAAGCAGCTTTATATTTCGTAAGTATCCATGTCTAAGTTACATTAATTTAGAAAATATATATGCCTGTCGTACATGTAAAAGCTTAGTGTGCAACTTTGGAAATTTAAAAATAATCTTATCCAGAAAAGTTTTTAGATAGCCGTTCAATTCAATTAGCTACTAGACAGACCCATCGTATTTCAATATTTTCTTTAATTTCTACTTTTATTTTAATAAAAATAAGCTTTCCTTTCACTGCAGCTTTTCTCACGCGATGCTTGAAGGAATACATCATGGCCAGACAAACAAGCATTTTACCCGAAATTCCTAGCTTCCTTAGAACACGAAGTGGATCAATACGTAAATTTTTGCTTTCAAGAAATCTACTGTTAACGTTAAATCCCGTATAGGCCAAATTATGTATCAGGCATCCCTATTCAAGTACAATAATTTTAATCTCTCCCCCCTTTATCTTCGCGTTTATATAACAAAACCCAATTTTACAGAAGCAATACTTAAACTGCCGCTAACAATTATGGGTGAATCATTGAAACAGACCTGCACAAATATATTTTTGTAGGCGCCAATACAGGTACATGCTTCAATGTTTCAGCCATTTTAAGGTAAATTTTAAGCATCATAAATGTGTTATTCTAAGTAAGAAATTAAGAATATCAATCCATTTCATGGAAAAAGGAAGCCACGAACTTCGGGGAAATATTTCTGACAGCAAATTTTCCTTCGAACATCGTACGAAAATTGCTGAAGTGAGTGAAACAATTTTGATTATTGGCTATTAAACTTTAGGCAATGACTTTTCCTCCCTTAAACCAATATGGGGCAAAAATGTGCTAAATCAATAATTGATAATACTAGTAATTAAATTTGAATAAGGGACGACTTTTTTCTTCTAGAATTTATCAGTAGTTTTGGAAAGGCCATGAAAATTTTCAAAAGAATCTTGGCAGTCTAATAAAATGCCAAGTCATTTGTTAAACATGACAGGCAGAGTGCTCGAACTAAAATAATTCATTTTAAAAGTTAGAATGTTTTATCAGAAACTAAGTTAATGCGATTCATCGGATGAAGTCTCAAATTTATTTCGTTGCAGTGTTAATTCTTTTCATTAAGAAATTGCTCCAATATTCAGGTGTCAAAAGCATTTACTTGATATTAGCTTATGCTGTAAAAGTTGGCCTGAAAATAAGGATTTTCGAATTCACCATGTCTATTTGCTTTATACAATGCGTACGAGTTAGTTTTCCGTTTGTACTCATTTCGTAGTGATGCTGTGATTACATTGTTTGACATAATAGTAACTACATTTATTAAGTATTGATGCCTACTTTAACCCGTTAATGCCCATCGATCTATTTTTAGACTGTCGCATGAATATTTAAGCATTAATTTATTTTCTTGTTTTAATTTCTCGAATTACAAACGTTATCGCTGAGCATTTTTTGGGAGTATCGAAGTAAAATGAAATCTTTCACCGTCTCATTCATATTTTAGAAAATGTTTCATTCTTCATACCACACAAACGTCCGGAGTTTATAGTTAAGTCCTTTCTGGCAGCAACATAAACTGGAAACTGCTGAAAAAAGTAATATTTTAGATGTCCTTTGATGCAAATCGATTACGTACTCAGAAATTCTAGTCCTCACAACCATGATTTCTATTTACTTTAATATTTAGATACAGCGATCAAGATTCGCCCAGAAGTTCCCGGGTTTAAATAGTGAATACAACTAGTTTCCCGTTTTATGGCAGTCTTGCCAGAATTCCGCAAAATTTGGATTTAGTCAATTTTTTAAAATTTAATATATCGTATCCAAGCCCTTATCTAAGTTAAGAAAATTTGACCACAAAAATTTTTCTTAGAACGAGAAGACTCCAATTTTCTAATTTCGGTAAATACTGAAGAGGGAAACTCTGGCTTGCTCACAAGTTGATATTAATGCTCTTATAAGCTACAACGTATTACCAATCAAGACACTTAATATAAAAAATACATCTAATGCCACATTGTAGTACAAAAGTTCAGACCCCACATTTGACAAAAAATGGAGCTGCTAATTTTAAACATGGTGCATTTCGTGAAAAGAAATTGCAGTCGACTAATTTGATGAAATGATAATGTTGAAATTCAAAAATTTTCTATTTAACAAACTTAAATAACTTTAAAATTAACCTTTAAAATGAGTATTCTTTTCCAATGAGAAAAATCCAAGACTGAACATTTGACAGGATCGTGGTAAGTTAGCTTTGAGAGAATATTTAAAATACGATTGGAAATTTAATACTGAAATTAAAATAGAATTATGCAAACACTAAAAGAGTAGAAAGAGTTCATTAAAGAAAATCTCTCATAAATTACAGGTTATATACTCATAAATTACAGATTGTATATACTTAAATGACCATAGCAGTTCACTTTCATGGAATGAGCAAGACAAGGATTGCCAGATATGTAATTGGTAATAAGAGGTCTGATAATCATTTTGGATTCTCATTTTGGCCATCAATTTATATCGTATAAAATTGAGTAGTCAAAATTTGTTAATTTTTTGGAAACTTAGTTCAAATACACTTAAATAACGAATGCATGTTTATTATGTTTAAACATTTTTCTGAAGTTCTAATTTCATAGAACCGTAAAGCACATTTAAATAGGAAAGAATTTAGGGCAAAATTGAGTTTCATTCTTGACTGCTGCTGCAGCAGTACTCAATACTCACCTAGGTAATATTGTTAATTTTGC
>JAWZYV010002884.1:0-13574 GCA_038373885.1 Cheiracanthium punctorium | reverse complement strand
GCAAACTGCAATAAAAATATTAACTGATTTGTGAAAATTGTTTTCCGTGTTAAAGCTCTCTATCAAACAAAATCTCATACTGTGCAATTTTAAGTTCAAAATTTCCTTTAGAAAAATGTATAAATCAAAATAATAAATCTGTTGTGTTATATTGTTGAAATGCTTATGATAGAAGCTCAATCCAAAATCCCTTATAATTGGGGAGTTTTGATATTGACTTTTATTTTTGTTTGAATCTTTAACTAACTATAGTCAAGTTTATAAATAGTTACTTAGATCTTTTGCTATTAAAATAACTAAGCATACTGTAAAATGGCTGCTTAAAACTGTAATTTAAATATAGATTGAATTATAGAATCCTATCAAGAGTAAGGCATTAGATGGTACTTTAACTTTTTATGTATCAGTTTTTATGTGTTGTCTCTACTTCCCAAGATGCAAAGCAATGATCATACTACGTACATATGTAATATGTATGCTTGAAATAGTTTTTAATTATTATTATTATTTATTTTTTTTTACAGTGGCATTTAGGATTTTTTCGTAAGGAGTACACACCCACTTTTCGAGGATTTGATTCCCATTATGGATATTGGGGAGGAAAAGAAGATTATTATGATCACACACAACAGTTGGTAAGAATTAAATAATATCTCTTTAATTATAGGGTAATTAGATGAAAGTTAGTAATCTCTATAGATTATCTTGTTACTTACTAACAAATATTGTAATCTTCATAGATTAGCTTCTTATTTACTAACAAACATTGTAAACATCAATGATCTCCCTAAGGGGGATGAATTTGAACTCCATTATCTTAATTTCTGTATAAGTAATATGGTCCAAAGCAGACTTAATCCCATGATCTAAAGTAAAACTGGTGCCACTAAATTTTATAACCAAATAAGGAATTTTTTAGGGATGTTTCAGATTCTTTATTTTTAATTTTCAGAGATAAAATACAGGTTGGTATTTTGTCAAACTCCAGAGCACTGGATGAAATTGGGTAAAATATGTTGGACAATTTATTGTTACCATGTGCTAAAGTTGCGTTCCTGCATTTCATTCAAAATAAAACTACTTAGACAATAAGTTATTAAAAAAGTTTTGTACATCAGTCTTATTCTAACAAGTTCATAAAGATAATTTATGTTACAATGAAATAATTAATTTTAAGGAATACTTTACTGCAAAATTAATTTTATGAAACTTTGAAAAGTTAATAAATTCAGAATTGCATTATGATAATATAAATGAATTTGAAAAGAAAAACTTTTATTTTGGTGTTTTAATCTGTATGAACCTTATAGCAATCTAATACTCAGAAAACAGTTGGCAATTCTACAGTTAATACTTTTAAATGAATTATGACTGAAAAAATTTTGCAAGAGTTAAAAATACTTTTTATTTCATCTTCAAATCAGCATGTGCTACAGACTAATAAGTTCAGTGCTAATTACATTATCATGCTATGAATGAACTTAAAAAAAAAACATTTTTTAAGTGTTTCAGTTTTTATGAACCTTATTTAGAAAACAGCAGTTCCACAGTTAATAATATTTTTTAGTTGATTAATTTTGCTGACAGTTTTGTAAGAGTTGAGAAATTCTAATTAAAAAAAAGTACAATTACCATTAAAAACCTTATAGTTAAAAACAATTCCCTGGTGGAAGGCCTTTTCAGTAATGTGTTATGACTTTATTCATTGCCATATTGCATTTCCTTTCTTCTGCTTCCATCACTGATGCTTGGCTCATTGTCCATAATCATGCAGCGACATCTACCATCGATATACACATGTGCTATGTCATTAACCCCTTGACATCTAGGACGTGTGACGTGTACGTCCTAATTTTACTGTAGACGACCTCCAGATGTACGGCGCGTACGTCCTATTTTATTTCTATCTGAGCTGTCGTTTTTCATTTTCTGGTAAGGTTCTCAATTCTCCGAAGAGTATTCTGGTTATGTTAGACCTGCCACTCACTTTTCACCTCATGACTTAGATCAGGTAGGAAGGTGTGGGCAGTCAGAACGCAGGTGTTGCGCACGCACTTGTGAGGTAGAGTGTTTCGTTTCCTTTGTTTCCAATACGTTTTGCATTACATGAATGTTCTTTGCAACATTCTGTAAATTGCTTATTATATTATCAAGATGGAATGTGACAGTGACAGTTGTGATGATTACAGTAATGAGCCAGAAGAGGATGAGGAAGGTACGAGTGACACGGATTTGTCAGACATTTCTGAAGCCAAAATAGAAGCAAGGTGTGACAATGGATAGTGTTTTTTTCTCTTTTTTCTTGTTTGATTATAACTAAATAGGAAGTAACAACAATATTCTCAGTTCATTTTATGTGAAATATTAAAATACAAATTTACACTAAACGCTAGTATGGACATACACACTTGCAAAAAGCGGTCTGGGTGTCAAGGGGTTAAGAATGTCGGGGGGTGATAATTATATCTGTTGCTCCATGGTAAAATCCATCATTTAAAATTTCATAATTAGCTATTTTTTCACTATTTGAATTCATAGTAATGTTTTCTTTTGGGGCGGATAGCAGCGATTTTTTTTTTTTTTCCCTGTATTTAAAATCGGTGTGTTCTCTCTTGATGACACTGCATGATTATTTTCAACGAGCAAAGTATTGGTGACAGAAACAGAAGAAACGAATATGGTCATGACGCCTGACTGAAAAGCCGTTCTGCCTGGCGATTGTTTTTAATTATTAGGTTTTTAATGGTAATTGCATTTTTTTAAATAAGGATTTTAAAACCTAAAACTTTTATTATTTCAGATAGAATTCCTTTTAGTTGCATTTATTTGAAAGCTATCCTATTCTTCATATTAAATCTCTTTTGTGTCAAGATGTAATCAAAGCCAAAACTAAAACTAAAAAAAAATAAAAAAAAAAATCGAACTTACTACAGTGAATCCTCGTGAAGACAAAAACACTTAACATGAAATATTTCTAAAGACAAAGTAAAATAGTTCCCCAGTCATATCTTACCTTTTACTATGTATTGGTTAGCATGAATTTCATTAGTATGAAAAGAGTTTTGTTCCCCTTTGACTTTGCATAAATGAGGTTTGACTGCATGTTCATTTAAATGTTCGTGTATTCATTGTGCTTATGCTTCAAGGTTGGAACAGAATATTTGTAAAGGTAAAATTGTATAAGCTCAGAAAATAAATGAAATATAAACTAGAATAATAACCGAAAGTTTGGGGGGAGGGGGTGAAACAGGTGAACAAAATAATATTTTAAAGTAATTAAAAAACTTTGTAAAAAACACACATAAGATGTAATAGGTAAGAGGATACGCACGTTTCGTTCAAAAATTGATTTGAACTTCATCAGTCCAAGCCCTTCGTCGCAAAGAACACAGGAACCTGAAAAGAGATAAACAAGCAAGATGTTGCCCCTAAAAAATAAATAAATAAATAGATAAATAAAAAAAATTATTTATATATATATATATATATATATATATATATATATATTGTGCTGTCCTGTTCTTGGTTTTTAATTTATAATAAAAAAAAAAAAATGTGTTCTATTTGTTTTTTGTTTTTTCTGTTTTCTCTTTTTTGTGTGTGTGTTTGTATTCGTGTGCTCCCCTTTTTTAGTATTATTATTTTATATTTTATTTATTCCTTTTTTATTTCTGTACTTTTTGTGCTTCTTTCCTTTCCTTTTTATCCCATATTTTAAATTTTTTTTTCTCCCCTCTCCGTGGTTTTGTTAGACTTTTCTTTGCCCCTTGTGGCAACATCTTGCTTGTTTATCTCTTTTCAGTTCCCTGTGTTCTTTGCGACGAAGGGCTTGGACTGATGAAATTCAAATCAATTTTTGAACGAAACGTGCGTATCCTCTTACCTATTACATCTTATGTGTGTTTTTTACAAAGTTTTTTAATTACTTTATCGTTTAACACCAGTATTTTGAGTGATTTTTCAGTTGTTTTGTTTATTTGGACTATTAACACTCACTTTTGTTCTCACTTTTCTTCCTTCCTTCTTCGTGTGCTTTTTCTTGCTTATTTCTTTTGTGTTTTCTGTATGGATTCATCTTTGTTTAACCATTTTTCCCGTTTACGATTGAAACGTTCTCGTTTCTTGAATCATTTAGGTTTTCTTGTTCGATGCAAACACAGTAATGTCATTCCTAAGTTCATTGACATTAAGTGCAATATTCATGGTTCTTCTCGTATTGATAAGGCTCTGAATAGGTCTAAGCGGGCAGTTTTATGGGCTTTTATTCAGGATGTTCGTTATAAAGTTTCGATTCTTGAATCTGATCTTTATGATCTCCATTTGCTTTTGAGTAAGTCTTACCCTGCGTTTGCTAACTGGGATAAACAGAATTTCGCTTATGTTGAACAACGTTCTATTTCTCACAGAGCTACTTTGGATAAGAAATTCCACGCTCTTCCGGTTAGGTCTTCCCTCGGTTCTGTCAGTCCTCTTGTTTAGGACACTGTTGTTAATTTGTCTTCGCATGTTTTAACTGATTCTCAGAAAGATGCTCTTAGTTTAGGTTTGAATTTTTCTCGTGTTAGTAATGTTTCGGTTTCCAAACTTATTGCTCCTATGGAAAACTCCTTTAAAAATAGTAAACTCTCTTCTAACCAACTTGATACTTTGCAGCATCTTATTGCTAATACTATCTCTTCAAATAATATGCATGCCAAATCTAACCTTTCTTGTTCTCAAAAAACTGCTCTCAAAGAACTTAATTCTAACTCTAATTTACTCATTACTAAAGCTGATAAAGGCGTCCAGACTGTTTTACTTGATAAATCTTCTTATGTTGATTGTATTAATAACATGCTAACCACTGGTCCATACACTAAATTAAATTCTGATCCTACTAACAGTCACCTTTCTGAAATTAAACACACTGTGAAGTCCTCTGTAATCTTAAATGCTCAAACTAAACATTATGTTATTCCTTCTATTGCTAACTGTGCTCGTTTCTTTGCCCTTCCTAAAATTCATAAACCTTCTCTTGCCTTTCGCCCCATTGTTTCTAACATTGGCACTGCTTCTTATAACCTTGCACGTTTCCTCTCGCATACTCTTTCACCTTTGACTGCTAGTAATACCCACACTGTTAAAAACTCTTATGATTTCGTTAACTAAGTTAAACTTCTTTCTCCTACTAATTGTAAAATGCTTTCTCTGCCTACTAATTGTAAAATGCTTGATGTTAAATCTTTATTTACTAATGTCCCTATCCAAGGTGCGATTGACTGTTTGGAAAAGCGTTTACGCGAGTTTCATTATTCTTCTATTGAGATTAAAGAGTTTATAGCTTTAGTAAGCGTTTGTATTAAACAAACTGCTTTCATTTTTAATGGCTCTTTCTATAAACAAACCGAGGGTCTTGCTATGGGTAATTCTCTCTCACCTCTCTTGTGATATTTATATGCATTATTTTGAAGAGAAGCTCTTCAAGGTCTTTAATTTTCCGTGCTGGGTCAGATATGTTGACGATACTTTCGTTCTAGTGGATTCCAATTGTGATATTTCTAATTTACTTTTGATTGTTAATTCTGTTAATCCGTGTATCCAATTTACTCTAGAAGAGGAGTGCAACAATTCTTTACCTTTTTTGGATGTTCTTGTTTCTAGGAATCCTGACGGTTTCTCTACTTTTGTTTTCCGCAAACCCTTTTCTATATCTTTACCTCCTCATGCCCTATCTAATCATCCTTACCAGCAAAAACTTTCTGCTTTTTACACTTATGTGTTTCGTGCTATCAAAATTTGCTCTGATTCTTCATCTCTTAATAATAAATTAGTTACTTAAAATCCTTAGCTGTTTCTCGTGGTTTTAGCCCCTCTATTATCGATAAAGCTGTTTCTAAATTTAATAAGCCTAATACTTCTACTAATACTATTAATTTTCACAACGAATTAATTGTACTACCTTTCTTTTCACCTTTTTGCTACAAAATTTCTAAACTTCTCAAAAATTTCGGTTTCAAAGTCATTTTTAAACCTGTTAATAAACTTAAATTTTCTTCCCTTAAAAATCCTATTCCTACTGAGAACCGTTGGCGTGTTTATTATATTCCTTGTGGATCTTGTGATTTGGGCTATATTGGTCAGACCAGAAGAGCTCTCAAATTTAGGCTCAAAGAGCATGAGAGATATGTTTCTAAGCACGAACTTTCCAAATCTTCTATTGCCTCACATTGTTGGAATTCCAATCATCGTTTTCAGTTTTCTAAGGCTAAGATTTTATGTACTCCTCAGTCTTTGTCCCATCAGGATTTTTTGGAAGGTTTTTCCATTACCCAGCACTTAGATCGTCTTGTGAACAATGGTTCTTTGGTTCTTCCGTTCCTTTCGTTCGTTCTGCTTGGAAGTTGCTGTTGTAAGGTTTTGTTCACTTTCTTCGTCTACTCCCCCCCCCTCCCTTTTTTTCTTTTTCTTTCATTCCCTTTCCCCCCTCTATTCTTTTTTTTTAATTGTGTGTGTACGTGTGTTACTGTCTTTTCTTTTCGTTTTTATTTTAAAAAAAATAAATAAATATATAAATAAAAAAAATTATATATATATATATATATATATATATATTGTGCTGTCCTGTTCGTGGTTTTTAATTTATAATATAAATAAAAAAAATAAAATAAAATAAAAATGTGTTCTATTTGTTTTTTGTTTGTTCTGTTTTCTCTTTGTGTGTGTGTTTGTATTCGTGTGTTCCCCTTTTTATTATTATTATTTTTTTTTTTATTCCTTTTTAATTTCTGTATTTTTTGTGCTACTTTCCTTTCCTTTTTATCCCATATTTTAATTTTTTTTTTCTCTCCCCTCTCCGTGGTTTTGTTTGACCTTCCTTTTTATCCCACATTTAAATTTTTTTTCCTCCCCTCTCCGTGGTTTTTGTTCGACTTTTCTTTGCCCCTTGTGGCAACATCTTGCTTGTTTATCTCTTTTCAGTTCCTTGTGTTCTTTGCGACGAAGGGCTTAGACTGATGAAGTTCAAATCAATTTTTGAACGAAACATGCGTATCCTCTTACCTATTACATCTTATGTGTGTTTTTTAGAAAGTTTTTTAATTACTTAATCATTTAACACCAGTATTTTGAGTGATTTTTCAAAATAATATTTTATTTGGAATGTTTTTTTCCTCCCCAAATGAAATGTGAAATCTCTGAATAAAATACATTTGATTTATTTGTAAATTTTTAGAAATATTGAGCACTTAAGAATTGCTCACATGAAAGAACAAGGATTTTTGAAAATTAGAACTGTTTACTGAAATCTGTATTTATAACTCATACATGATTTTAGAAAAAGGCTGTTACTTCATGTTGGTGAAATTCATTTTATAATTCTATGAAAATTTCTGGTACATATCATTAAAAAAGCACTCTAGTCATAGATAAAATTTGAAAGGTATTTCAGATTTTTCTTTTTGTCTTCATTATCACTTAACTTCTTCATTTTTTGTTTATTTTATTTTGAGTATTAGTACAGTATAAGTTCTGTATGTGAATATTCATAAAAGACGATAACTAAAAATTTGCTTTTAACTGCTACTAAAAATATGTTGAATTTATTAGCCAAGTTGGAGTGTTTAGGCTGATTATTTTACCAACTATGTGAAAAATTCCAGAGCTGGGGGTCGAACCCAGGACTACCGCTTAACGTGCGGGTGCTCTACCACTGAGCTACTCTGGGACGATTCCCAGATGAAATTTCTCGCTCTAGAACCGTTGGCATTTATCATCTTCCTCTGCAAACCACAGATGGAACAGATGAAACAATTAAATTGCGACAACTCCATTACGCCGCGGAAGTTATACATATTTATTAGAAAGTGATTGTATCAACCTTTCAAGTATATTAGGCAAGTGTGTTGGCAAGTTGGAGTGTTTAGACTAAACACTCCAACTTGCCTAATATACTTGAAAGAGGAAGATGATAAATGCCAACAGTTCTAAAGTGAGAAATTTCATCTGGGAATCGTCCCAGAGTAGCTCAGTGGTAGAGCACCCGCACGTTAAGCGGTAGTCGTGGGTTCGACCCCCAGCTCTGGAATTTTTCGCATAGTTGGTAAAATAATCAGCCTAAACACTCCAACTTGCCTAATATACTTGAAAGGTTGATACAATCACTTTCTAATAAATATATGTTGAATTTATTTAATTAAATCAGCAAAGAAGAATGCAGCAATTATTATGTGGATAATCCATGTTTTTTCAAAACTGCAGAATGTATAATTATGTAGAGCAGTGTTTTTTAAACTTTTTTTTCCAAGTGTTGACCATTTTTATAAGTCAGAATATTCTCCAGTGACTGCCTAACTTGTGTTCTCTTCAAAAACAACTCAGCTACTTTACTGCATGATTTAATACTAGTATAATTATATGTAGCTAAAATAGTCCTTTAGCTATGTGTTAATTAAGGTAAGAGAATAAAAAAGCCATAACCATTTTGGTAATTTAAAAGAACCAATGTTTGAAGAATATTTATTTTATTAACTAAATAAGATAGGTGCATCAGTAACAGACATTTTAACCAATTGGTTACAGATTTATTTGAGAAAATTCTTGTGATTGGAAGAGACAACATGACCAAATCTGACCACAAAGTGGCTAAATTGGCAACCCTGGCTGGAATAAATGTCTTCCTACAACTGTTGAAAATCACTCTTGCCATGAACAAAAATCTGCATGTTTAATTTTGTCCTACTTTTAATGACAGAACATACTTGCCTTCCACTCCGGCAAAGGAAGTGACTGACACAGTGCAGTTGTCAAATGTACTCAAGGGTTTAGCAACAAGAGCAACATAGAAATCACCCGCTAATTGCTACTTACTAAAACTATAGTTTTCAATATTTTTTATGTTGTGATGGCTAAACCAGTAACTGGGACCAAGAAAAAAATTTGGCACCAGTTACTGATGTTATGTTCCAATTACTGACACTTTAAGAAATGAGTAGAAAAATCTACTCATTTGTTTTGAAATGACACTCTTTAAAATGAAAAATTTTAAATAAGAATTTTATTGATAACTATACTTTTCTTTCAAGAAAGAAATGAGAATAAAGGCAAGGGTGGCTACCCACCCTCTTTTGAGGTTGAATTTCAGAATATTCTGAAATTAATTTTTAGTTATTCTTGTGTGTTAAATTTGACAGCAAGAAATTTGTGGATATATGTCTTTTTTCCTTGGCCTTCTGTCCTCTGTAGGTTATAAATTTTGGAAAATCTCCTATTAGTCATCAATATTACAAACTTCACATGTATACCAAATTTCATTTTATTAGCTTCAGTAGTTACAGCTAGTTGAAATATTGACTTGTAAAAATGAAGATCACTTTCTAGTTCAAAAACATTAAAAAATTATGAACTATTGTCATTCTTATCTTGGAATTACACCAGGTTTTAATATTTTATCTAATTATCTTTTTTTATATATTTTAGGGTGAAATGTGGGGTTTGGATTTTCGCCACAACTTGAAACTTGTTACTAACCAGACGGGAAAGTACTCCACTGAAATATTTTCAGACCGAGCCAAACAAATCATCTTAGAGCATAATATTGACAAGGTTTCTATTATTGTTTTATAGTTAACTAAATATATTTTCTATCATTTATTTTTGTGATCTCTAATTTAAAAAATATATTTAATGTAACACCTAAATTATCATTAATTAAGAAAAAGTATATCTAATGCATTAATCGATAATCAAATAAATAGTTGAAAAGTTAAGTACCTATTTTCAAAATATTGCTTGTCCCTAGTGTGACATTTCAAAATCCCAATGACAGTTTGTTTTAACTATCAATTTGTTTTTAATGTTTCATTGGAATATTATTTAATTTTTACATGCTTGTTATTAAAATGAAAGCAATTAGCTCCTTGACAACAAAAAAAAAAAAAAAAAAAAAACCTTCAATTTGATCTGAATCGAGCTTTACTACCAAAATATAGCCATAAATTTCTGTAATTTCATTTGCGGGAATGTAATGGTTCAAGATTGATTGCATAAACTTGCAAAGTATTTGCCAAATAAAAAGTGACTTTGTGGCACATTTTATGTAATTTTTCTATATATATATATATATGTGTGTGTGTGTGTGTGTGTGTGTGTGTGTGTGTGTGTGTGTGTGTGTGTGTGTGTGCAATACTCATAATAATAAACTTACAGTTACAAAATAAAATACAAAAATGTTATGTTATTCTAAACTGTAGGTTTTATTAATTTAAAAAAAATTGAATTTAGTTTTGTTAATAAGCAGCTTTAAACACAATCATAAATATATGTTTATCTAACTTAAAAGTACTCTATATTGTTCCATTTTCAGCCTTTGTTTCTTTATGTCGCTTATCAAGCTGTTCATAGTGCAAACTCATACGCTACACTTCAAGCTCCACTAAAGTACGTCAACCGTTTTCCTTACATAAAAGATCACAACAGAAGGATATTTGCAGGTATATCAATTTTTTCTTAGTACAATAATTATTATAGTATAGAGTACTCTCTCTAGTACTCACTAGTGAGTACTCAGTCTAGAGTACTCACTTTTCCTGTGTTAAATGTACTTGAGTTGAGATTAATTATATATATATTTTTTATATGGCATGCTCCTTATTAAAACTGCTATATGTAGAGTTTATAAATTTTTTGCAGAAACACTTAGGCATCCTTAAAAATTACTTTCTAAAAGAATAAATTCAGAAAAATGTTTAGTGATAATGTTAAATTTTGTGTGATTATTCATTATTTAGTAATATTTATTCTAATAAAACAGTTTTGGTGGAATGTGTTACACCTTTAAGACCACATTTGCTTTTAAGTTTGAATCTTATTTCTTGAGAATTTTGATTCAGATAAAGATACTTTTGGTGGTTAAAAGAAGCATTTAAAATTGATTTTTCTGAAGAATAATGTTCATTCTTTAACAATCATTTGTTGCATTTCATTCGGTATATTGTTTCTAACCCACACAGTCACAAATGGGCTATCTAATCTATGTATTAGAGTGGATTTATGTATTTCTTGCTCTTAAAGTACTTGTGTTAAAATGCATTACTTTTATTGTATTTAAAGGAATGGTGTCTGCTATGGATAACTCTGTGGGAACTATTGTGAATGCTTTAAAGGCGAAAAATATGTTGAAAAACTCTATAATAGTTTTCTCAACGGACAATGGTGGCCCTGCTGCTGGATTCAATGATAATGCCGCTTCTAACTGGCCTCTGAGAGGTGTCAAAGCTACACTTTGGGAAGGAGGAGTCAGAGGCATTTCCTTCATTTGGAGCCCCCTTCTCGACAAGTCGCGTCGCACTTCAACTGATTTGATGCACATCACAGATTGGTTGCCAACATTGTATTATGCTGCAGGTATGAGTTTATTAGTTTACATATCATTGATATGCATTACGTAAGTGCAAATTGTGCAATGAAAAGGGCAAAATTAACTGTTTGTTAATTTTGCCCTTTATGTCACTAAGAGACAATTTAATGAAAAGTTTGAATTAAAAAGTTATTTCTCTATTGGCTACATCTGCCTTTTTTTGTTCGGGCTGTCTTCAGTTGCACTGATCACATCATTTTCATTTCTTTGAAGTGAGGTCAACATTCCATGCATCATCAAGAGTTGTATACATCATATCATTTACGAAAATCAATGCAGACAAAATTTGGGTTCGTTTTGCAGTCTCTTCAGAAAATTGCAGTCGATTAAAATGGCCCCTTTACAAAATACATTTAATTAAAAAACATTTTATTGGCATTGTACCATGTATTTTAATTTGTTTTGTAAATTATTTTAAGAAAAAAAACTGATTTCTTTTACAAAAATTGGTATGAAAATTCACAAAAATGGGGCCCTGGAAAATTTCTGGATTGATTCCTGATTTATTGTGCTATCTGTTGAAGTTATCTCCAAGGAATTTTGAAAAAGGCTATATGTTTTATTTCTATAACCTGTGATTTAATAATATTGATACATATTTTAGATTTTTAGGTTAAACGTGAAAAGGCTGTGCTTAGTTTGTTAAATTTCAGACCAGTAATTTTTTTGCCCCCTTAATTTATCGCTTAATTCTTGTTGACTAATGGAGCACCTTCCTCATTTCAAAGAAAAGAAGATGATATGACCATTGCAAATGAAGATGTGGGCAGAATACAATTTTGAAAGTACTTTATAAGTATTGTTGCTATGATTTTAAGCTGTAATTTTAATTACTTTTACATCTGCTGAACATTTTAAATTGAATTTTTTGATTTTCATATAGAAATCATATTTTAATATTTCAGTAACTGTTCTTACCCATGCTTTTAAAATAATTCTGTCTTACATTATTTTTGAGAGTTGAAATTTATAAAAAGTTTAATTATATTGTTTTCCAGTTTTGAATTTTAGTAAGAGGTGCAAGCAGCATTACTAGCTAGTTTTTATCACTTTATAAACTCACATCTGTTCTGAACTAAGCATCTGATCTTTATACCTTGTTAGCATTCAAAATTGATCAATCTTATCAATGCAATTATTAACAAAATAAATAGAACCAAGAAATCTTTTACACACAGAATGAACATATTGACACATCTTATATACTTACTTTGTTGACAGATTGATTGATAGTGCTTTATTTTGATGGAGTAATTAAATATTCAATATTTCTAGTTGAAAGAGAGTAATACTAACTGGACATTTTTTGCTTTTGTATTTTGTTTTCTTCGTTTGCATCACAGCAACAGTCTAAACAGGATGTGTTACTGTTTGACTTTTTTCATCAGTTTGCTTGAAACTTACAGAGATATTTGAAACTGAAATCCAAAAGTAGCTGAGTTATGTGCCAAGATTAGGAGGTTTTCGTATGACTTAATATTTTTAAGTACTGTGTGATATGGAGGTTTTCATATTTTGTCTTATTTACAGAAAAATAAAACTATTGTTGCACCTTTTTTGGTGTTATCACAGATTTTTTTAAGCCTTTTGTCTGGTAGCTCATGTCAATGAGCTAGCAAATTAAGTTTGCAGTCAATGAGTAACAAATCTAATTTTCTGATTTTAGCATTCCACTTTAACTTACCTTAATATGGTACTTATATGTTTTCAGGATGTTTTTGGTTCCATAAAAATACAGCTTGATCTTTAGAAAGGATAAATGTATTTATGTCTGCCTCTCTCTCTCTCTCTCTCTTTTATGTGTGCACTGAAAATTTTATTGTTTGAAAGTTGAGTGAAGTTATTTTGTTTCAAACAAACCAAAATTGTTTTAATGCTCTCACTGTGACTGAAGTTTGTAAAAGTGGATTGCAACAGTTGGAAAAATTGCATATATTATACACTTGGCACAATTAATTTTTACTTATTATTCAAGTGAGTTTTACTTAATAGTGCCTAATCATTTTTTTTTTTTTTTTTTTTTTAACTTTTTCTCTTTTACATCTATAATCAATCATTACTTTCAGAAATGCATTTAGTTGAACTGATTTTCTTCACCTGTACTTCATACATTTATTTGATACATTTTATTATACATGCACTCACGAAAAAAAACAGAAGAAATTGTTTTTATACATATTAA
>JAWZYV010002883.1:0-16951 GCA_038373885.1 Cheiracanthium punctorium | reverse complement strand
CGTAAGTAGTTAAATAGCTTCCTGTCAAAAGAGTATTAGAGTTTGAGGCTAAAGTTCTATTTTTGTTTTGTAATCAGAAACTTCACCTCCTAAGAAATGCGTCTTTCAAAAGAACGCAGTATTCTCTTAATTCTTTTGATGTGACTAACGAGATAGATATTCTAAGTTAGTCAGAACCCACAGTTAGACGAACTTGCTATCAAAATAAAACTACAGCTTTAAGCTTTCACTGTTTGCAATCAGAACCCTAAACTATTTTACGGTTCAGGACTTTTTTTTAGGAAAATGGGAAGTCAGTAAATTATTTTTTAAGAGCAGACTCCTGACTATCAGTCACTCTCCATTATTAAGAACCACAATTATTGGCGATTTTATTATGGCGCCACCCAGAAAGTGGGCAACGTTACCATTATGAAGGGACGGTCAGTTAACACCCACGCCCAATAATGGAATCGAACCCGCAATCAGGCGGTGAGGTGTAAACCTGTACAAACATCCAAAATAGTAGGGGGGGGGGGGCAAGACGTCTAGGAAAAACCTCTAACTCTATCAATGAAACCTAAATGAATAAACAATGTTATTATTATGTATTGTACAATGCTTGTAAGTGTGATCAGTTATACCTATGTTTCCAGAACTCATATTTAAATATTATTTATTTTATTCCCACAATCTTTGTTCGTAATTGATACTGAAAAAAACCAGCACTTGCACTGGATTATCCACTACCTTGAAATAGGCGAAATTTTTCTAGGCAGTTGTGCAAAATGAAGTAAATTTGGAAATTCTAGCACTTTAGAGATACATTTTAAGAATTATTTTTGTGGTAAGTGGGAACAAAATAAATACAAAACAGAAGTATTTTTTATAAAAATTTTAAAAAATAGGAGTATTTTTGTTTGCTTTAAAAATAATAGCACTGCAATGGTTTTGGAATAGATTTATTTTAAGATAAAATCTTGTATCTATTTTTTCCAGGTCATAGTTTTCCAATCTTCTACCGGTATTTCAAAAGACGAGTTTCGATATTTAAAGTTTGTCAGTGCCATATATAATGAGATATTTAAGTCGTGTGTGACAAAAAATCTGAAACACTTTCATATTTTAAATACTCACTAAAGTGCCTTATATTAAAAACGTATCTTAATCCATGTGTTTGCCCAGTTTTTTTCCTTGTTCCAATACGTAGGAAAGTGCATCGTAATCCGTAAGTTGGTCGTATTTGTCTTCCTTGTTTTTCCAAACACGACTTTGGAAGTAAACTTTGTACTGTAATCGCTTGTTAAAACTGTTTTGCTTTCTTCGTCAGGCATACTTTAACAATATTTCACCTTTATTTGCAATAATATATACAACTTTACAGACACTAATTAATATTCTCAGTAAATTGAATAAACAGTTGGATTTGGCAATTTCTTGCCAAATACAAAATATTCTCCAATTTTGGTTCACTAATTAGGGACGCCGTTTTGTGGCGTAAGCGCTGTAAGTAAAGCGCCGTTTTGTGGCGTAGAAAAAAATTCATGTCGAAATTAATTGCCCTCTAGTACTATTAATCCATCATTGTTTCAGTTTTAATAGAATGAAATGCAAATTAGGGTATAAAGTAATGCTTTTAAATAAACAGCAGTCACCGAATGAAAAATTTCTGAATCCTTTTTAAAAGAACAAAAGTATATAAACTAGTTAAAATTTAGTGTATAAAATAGTTAAAATAGTGTATAAAATAGTTAAAAATAGTATAAAGTGAACTTCGATTGGCATTTATATTTATTTAGATCTGCTACCATATACGCATATTTATAAACTTAGTTTGGATAATCAAATTGTTTTATCCAATATTAAAATAAATACAACGAATAAAAAAATATTTTATTTGAAATATTGAAAGTGAAACTACTAACTGAATTTAAGGATTATAGCTAGAGGGCGGGACTAATTGACTTGCGCTTTTCCAAAATTTGGCTGTTTACTACAATTTTTTTTAAACTACAGAATCACACTAGTGAACATTTTGTTAGAAATTATGTCTAAATGATTTCCCTTTATCTGTCTCTTCGTTAGTTCAGAATATTTAAAGGCTAACTATAAAACGCCGCAAGCGCATTTTCATAAACATAAAAGAAAAGAAGTGGGGAGGAGCATAGACTTTCCTATTTTCCAAAGTTTCTTTTTGTAACAAAATGATAATACGAACCATGCTGAGCGAATTAAAGCCTTCTTTTTTTTACTTTTTCAGCTGTCTCTTTTTGGGATAATATATATATAATTAAGCTAAAAATTTAACAGACAGGTTTTTTGATAAACAACTTCAGACGTTATGCTGAATTCGTTTGAGAATATATACAGAGTAACTGCAAATTCATAGTAAAAACTTATGGGCTGGTACAGGACATTGTAACAATCAGATTTTTTTATAGGAATGTATGGTCAAAAGTGGAGCGTCGAAGCACAAACACAGGAAAGAACAAACGATAGGGAAAGTGTTTCATTTTCATAACCTCGTTTGCAAGTGGAAATTAATTTACAATAAGTGTTCGAAATTGCGTCCATCAGCCTTCATACATGCTTGACATCATTGATACTGCGATTGACGAACACTTTCAAAGATACCGGGAATTTTACGCACACGTGTTGCAGCGGCGGATACTCGAACAACGAGATCTTCATTGAAGTCAACCGGAGTGGCATAAACCCCATCCTTCAAATGTCTACATAAAAAGAAATCGAGGGGCGTCAAATAGAGAGATCGGGGTGGCCAAGACATAGATCCACCACGTCCAATCCATCTCATGCCAAATGTCGCATTCAAGTACAGACGAGCCTCTAGAGTTAAGTGGGCTCGCGCCCATCATGCTGAAACCACATGTGGTTTCTAATGGTGATTGAAACATCTTGTAGCTGATCTGGTAAAACTTGTTGAAGGAAAATGATATAACAGTGGCCATTGACTCGCTGTGTCAGTAGGTATGGGCCAAACAAGAAGTCAGATCTTGAAGAAGTACTTGAAACGCATGTTGTCGTGTTGCGTGAGGATTCTCGTTTACCCACACATATCAGTTGCGCACATTAAACCATACATGAATACCAATTATGAAAACGCCGCAAGCGCATTTTCATAAGCATAAAAGAAAAGAACCACATATGGCAATTGCTCACATAAAACACACCATCGCGTGTAAATGTCGCCTCATCTCTAAATAACACATGGGCGGAAAAGTTCGGCTGCACTGCACATTGCTGCAGAAACCACAGGCAGCAATTCCTGCGCAGAAGATAGTCTGGTTTCAAAGTATATACACGTTGATAATGGAAAGGGTGTAGATTATTATCGCGTAACACTCTCTAAACAGTGTATTGACTCTAAGAAGAATGTAGAAGTCATTTTTATGAATATTGGTTTCCATTATGTGCCGAGATTTCTCTCGCAGGTTCAATTAGAAGTGGCATATATGTGCATGGTTCGAATTCTCATAGTGAAATATTCAGGGAAGCTACTTGATTTAAAACTATCGAGAAAGACATTTCCTAATCTAACTTCTTTGGCTGTATTTAAAAAAGATTGAAAATTACACTCGAGTTTTTGTCAGAAACTATGATTTTTACAATGACCAGTCACCACCGGAATATATTAAGCGAAATAATATTTCAATAAAAAGGTAGGCCCCATGTTATCGTATTTGAATGTTTGACGATTAAGTATGCATCAAGGTAAGGGTGTTGCACGGTACCCTTCGGTGTTCTGAAGTAAAAGCAAATTTTGCTGAAGTTCTGTCCAACTGAGGCGTTTGTTATCTGGGTGAACGGTGCTTAATTAACTTACGAATTCAGTAAATGAAAGAAGGCGTTTATAAGAAAATAAGTTATACTAAAAATTTATTTTTTATATGCTCCGCGATATTTAAAATTGTATAAATCGATAAAGATCTCGAAACCGCATACACTCATCAAAATATTATTTTATGTATTTTTTTTTTGAGTTTCGATGTTTTTTTTCTTTTGCTAACAGGGGACTCTGTGCACTGTTTTATATAGATAGATAGATAGTCCTGAGTAACAGGCGCTTAGCCAGAAATTTTTTTTTTTTTGGGGGGGGATATGAACTTATATGTGTATAAACACATGGAATTTCTGCACAGCATTAATCTTGTGACCACTAATCCAGAAATTTCGGGGTAAGGGGAATATATCCCGATATCCCGCCTTGGCTACGCCCCGGTCTCTACAAACACAAGAAAGGAACGACACTTATAAGCAGGCGCGTAGCCAGGAAAATTTTTCGCGGGGGGGGGGGATATGCGCCTGCAAAATTTTTTCGGGCGGGGATATGAACTTATATGTGTATAAATAGACGAAATTTCATCACTAATCCAAAAATTTCGAGGGGTGGGATATATCCCTCAGGGGGGATTTGATCCTCCGTTTCGTGAAAAATTGATCATTAAGTGAGGTGGTCGCTCAAAGAAGTATAAACATTTGATAGCCAAGAAAACACGCCAAAAACATTGTTTTGTTGTTTATTAAACTGTATACTAATACTTAAGTAATTATACAAACATATTCTTAAAATTTAATAAAATATTTTAAAATTTCGAATTGTTTCATTCTTTTTTCTCTTTCCGAGAGTACTTTTCACTCTACTTTATTTCTCTTCATATTCTTATCTTGATATTCTTCTCGTATTCTGAATTTGCCATTATAAAATCTATTTTCTTTTTGAGTTTCCCTCAGCCAAAAGTAACCGCTAACTTCGTCACTGAAATTACTTTTCGTGCAACTCGATCACATGAATGAGCTGCCTAACAATTTACTTATTTGTGACAAATGCCAGTTTTTAACAATGAAGTCATTAACCTACTGGTTTCCCAAAACTTTTGAACAATACAATTAAAACTTGTTGATTACATATTGACAGTGCAAAACACGTGTCAATATGTAATCAGTCCATCGAGGATCCAGAGTCACACAGAAAACAAACCGGAGCGTCCTTTAAACGAATTCTGAAAATATGGGCATTGAGACAATCGTGTTCGGTTAAAAGACAGAAAATCTCAACAGCAGAACTTCGGGGGATTTAGACGTCCCATTATCGCAGAGATGTTCATACAGGCCTTTCCTCTAGCTGTTGTAGTCAAATCCAATTAAAATCATTTCTCAAATTCCATTGTGATTAAAAGTTTAGCAGAACAAAAAGTCAAAGAAAGATTTGGTCCCTGCAAAACTGTAGTATCTTTCTTTGAGAAGTAAATAGCTCTTACCTTCCATTCCGCAGTGGGAGGCAACCCACTGCGACACCACAGAATCAACAAGGGATTTTCAGGGACCTGCACTCAGAAAAGCGTATAGGATTAGACTTGGCCTGAAGTACATCCTTGGAATCTAACAGGATTACTATGTTATTGAATTTTCGTTTTAAGACTATAACATATTTGAAGGCAATAAAAATAGCCTCTAGTTCACCATCGAAACTTGTAGTATCACGTTCAGCGGCTTTGTAAAAAGCAAAGTTGGTCCTTTTTTATTTTTATTTATTTACTAGCTGCGTGCCCGTTCTCCGTACGGTAGGGAACGAAACTTTTTCTTAATGTATAGTTCGAATTGATTCCAGTGATTTGTAATCTAAAAATAAGCAAAATGATTTGACTTTTGGAGTAAAGATACTCATTAGTTATTTGTAAAGTTGGTATAAGTACTGACCTGAGACCATTGTTAATATTATGACGCAAAAAACTATGTCTATGTCATTCGCGATTAGAAAAGAAAAGCGTTGACGGTTTGCAGTGAAAATTCCTAATTTTCGAAATGTCTCATTGTTACATCATACTCATTTTTAGATTTAAGTTATCCCATTAATACCTTAGATACTACATGATGAGGAGAACCGGTTTATTTTATAGTTAAAATAGTTGTGTACCCGCTCTTCGCAAGGCAAGATGAAAGCATTTTCCTAAAATGTGATCATAACTACCTGTGACAAAACAGAATCTGCAAGAAAAAAGAAAGTTCTGTTGCAGTCTTTTCTGTGGAAACTACCGCGGGATATATTAACGTGACGTAGAATTACTTAATGTTTAGTTAGCTGTGATGTAATACGGCTGTTCAAAAATAAATAGAAGACTTAGTTTCACGAAATATTTATTAATGCGGTATATTGTGCTCTGATCAATATTGCCTTAGCATATCTACTTACTATTATTTATACTATCTTTTACTGATACCAATACAATATATTTTCGTATTGCAACCGTTAATGCTTAATTTAAAGAAACGGTTTAGATATTTGCCACGAATGCAGTCTTTAACTCTTTGGTGATTCTTTGCAATTTACGCATTAGCATAAACGATAATCATTTCACTTAATGGTTGCCACTAAATCAGCTCCATAAATTTTTACGCATAATTCTTGTCAGATTGGCGGATTTAGCACCAGGGCCCTATTATCGTACGGGCAAATCAGGACTTTGCCAGGGGCCCGGGATCGAAATGGCCCCCAATTTCAAAAGTTCTTTTTTTTTTTTAACAACAAAATTTTATGAAAAGTAAAACAAATTTCATAGATGGGGGCCCCCCAAATTCATCAATGCCCGGGGCCCCCCGCTGGTCATAATCAGGTCCTGTTTAACACCGCAATATATTTCCTGCAATCGAAAACGTGTCCCGTTTAAAATCTCAATTGTAAATAATGTTGGATAATTCACTGGTGAAAAAACAGCATTCAATTCTTTTTCTGGCAGCGTTAAATAAAATATAGAATTATTTCCTGCGTGGCGTATGTTTTGCTTGTGAGTTCGTTATTCTGATTGAGTTTCGAAAGGGGTTTTAAACTCGTGACATCAAAATCACGCACAACATTCAACATGCGAAAACTCAGTTATTTTAAAGTAATTTTATTTATTTTTTCCAACTGGCAATTGTAATCATTGTTGCTGTCTCCAAGACAACCAAACCGCAAGATATCATACCGAAATTTTAAGCATCTGCTTTTGAAATGAAAATCCTTCTTTACATAAAAATTCGTAAAAAATCTCCTAATTTATATTTTCCTTTGGTTTCTGTTTTAAAAGAGGACGAAATGTATGCTCCGTCATTTGACAAAATATAAAAAAGTTATGACGGATAGAATTCAAGATGCAGCAGTTTTTAAAATATTTTACGAAAGTCAGCGTGAAATTTAATTTTATTTGAAAAATCCCCAAAAATCTGCAAATTATGTTACACAGTCCGAACAAACAGTTTTGAAAAGCAAATTTTCTCCTCTATCCGATGATGTAAATATCGTTTTGTTGCGAGTGTAATTACTGGCGTTATTACGTATGAAGCGAGAAAAATCGCCAAAAATCGGACAAAATATAAAATAAAACATTTTCTAATTCGAATTTCGAAAAAATTGCTCCGAGGCGTGTTAGGATCTGTCCTAGTGAAGCCATATGCAAAATTCGGAAGGTCTGCGACCAACCGTCTCGGCGCATGCTCACGAATTTGCTGAAATCGGACATTTGAGTAGCTTTCTGCCCTGACAATTGCGAAAAAATCGTTAAAAATTAGGGAACGGGTGGATTTCCAGAATTTTAAAGTAGCCTACGGCCTATTCTATGTCGTTTTACGTGTATGTGCAAAATTTCAAGCCGATAGATCTGATGGTGTGGGAGGAGTTCCCGGACGAACAAACAAACAAACAAACAGACAAACTTTCACATTTATATAATAGATTTATTTATGTATTATTTATTGTTGTGCGCTGTAATCTTTCTTGAAGGATTATTAGGATTCCATACTATGACGATACCATACTATGATATCAAGTTTTGCTGTTTTATATTATATATACTAGCTGAAGTACCCGTTCTTCGCACGGGAATGAATGGACTTTTTGATATTACGATTTGTGGTGATTACTATTCATTGTAATAAAGAGATATAGCAAAATGGATATCGCATTATATTGTGTTCAATAACCATGCATACCGAATTTCAAGGCCATCGTTTGTACGGCGCAGAAGGCCATGCGGCGTAGCGCAATCTAGTGGCGAGTTTTAGCAAAACGGATACGGCGAAAATATTCTTCGCATTCAGATATCGATGAATACGAAATTTCAGGACGATCGGCTGGACAGCCCTGAAGTTCATGTGTTGACGCGACATCTAACGCGAAACTCTTCCCCGTGTTCAAATATCTATGTATACCTATTTTCATAGCGATCAGTTGCACAGTCAAGCAGTGATACACTGCAGGGCCATCTAGTGGTTAATTAAAGTAATGATTTGCTACAGTGCCGTCAAGTGGCGAGTTACAGCAAAATGGATAACGCCAAAATATTCTCATTGTTCAAATAGCTATGTATACTGATTTTCATAGCGACCGTTTGAATCGGCAAGAACTTGGCCTGCTGCAGCGTCATCTAGTGGCGAGTGAAAATAATAATGCATTGAAGTGCCATCTAGTAGTGAGTAACATCAAAAGGAACACAGTTAGAATATATTCTTCATGCTGAAATATGTAAGTATAAGAAATTTTATGCCGATCGGTCGAACGGTATAGAAGTTGATGCGTCGCAGCGCCATTTAGCTGCAAGATACAGCAAAATGGATACTGAAAAATATTCTCCGTGTTCTAATATCCGCGTGTACCAAATTCATCGAAATCGGTTGGACGATATTCGCATAGTAAACGGCTAAACAGAATAGAATTTTTCGTTCTGCTGCGCCACCTGGTGGCAAGTTAGAGGAAAACGGATAGCATAAAAAGCTTCTCCATGATAAAAGACTTAGGTGAACCAAATTTCATGGTGCAACGGTGCTCAACGGTGCTGGAGCTTTTCAACCTCATACACACATACCTACATTCATTTTTATCTATAACCAGTGTCATTATATATCCCAGTCTCAAATAAAATCCAGTTTCAAATCTAAGCCTCGCCAAAGTGCCAACATACGCCATTTTGCAAGCGTTTTTTCAGGAAATCATTCGAAGCATTGACTTAGCAACAATCAATATGTGAAATGGTTCGACCGCGAAAAAGTAAAGCAAGCCTTTATTTGAAAAGTGGAATCCCTCAATACAGCCGAATTTTTTAAAATTATCAACTATAACGTGTTTTATTCATCGTTACTCAGATGTACTAAATGAGAAGATTTCAATTTTCTGAAATTTGGCGGAATTCCCCCAACTTAAATCAATGTACTCATTTGCCGAGAATTCTGGAGATAGATCGCTTGAAATCCCTTAACAACTGCATTATTTCTTCACGGATCATTAAAATTTAACGCTGTATTCTAATAAAACCTTTGCACTTGTTTTCAAAAATCTATTTCCTTAAGCTCTCAATAAATTGCGCCAAGCCGAAATCTGTGCAAACCGCTAGAACTCACTTTCTAAAAATCGGCATTTGAGTCATTTTATGTTTTCGCCAAACAAAAAAAAATTACCTATTAGCCTCGGAAATCTTCAATTCTATTGTTTTGCGTATAAAACATTTCATTCCTGCTCCGATTTCCCATGCACTCGATATTATAATTAAAAAAAAAAATAACCTTACGAATATAAACTAACAAAAAAAAAATCATTATTATTCTTTTATTTTTACTTTAAGAATTTAAAACATTTTATTCGGCAAAATCGCCACACATGGCAACCACGATCCTTATTTCACACGTTTTTCACTACAGGGGTTACAATTACGGAAAGCTTTTTGCGTGGAGAGCATAAAAAATCTCTTAAATTGCTGGAACGGGTGGACTTTCAAAGTTTTAAAGGGGACTACGATTAATGATTTGTATTTATTCTATATCATTTTACATATCTGTGCTAAATTTCAGGCCGATAGGTCCATTTTTGTGGATTTGTATACGAATCAAATCCACAAACAAACAAATAAACAAACAAACAAACAAACAGAATTTCATTTTTATTTATAAGATATACGCGTATAAGGTTTTTAGATTTTTTTTTATCGTAACTCTGTTATAAATTACCCATAGCATATTAATTTAGTTTTACATAATATTTTTAAAATTCTTAAAATAAGTGCAGCAAATTAAGTTATCTTCTGGGTAAAATACTGAAAGATTAACTGCAAACTCCTTCACAAGGATATAACTAAAGAGGAAAGAGAGAGATCATACATTAGCCTCCTTAAAAAATGTTAATTTTTGATAAACGGAATCACACTAATTAACTTATACCAGAAATTATGCTGAAGTATTTTTCTTGCAATGTGCTAGACCTGTTTAGGGATGTATGAAAAGATAAACTATATGTACAGATGCATATACTGTTTACAAAACATACCGTTAGGTGAGGAGCATATGCATCACAGTCTCCTAACATTATTGGAGCAAAATAATGAGTTTTAAAAATGTTCGCTGTAAAATGACCGACAGAAATATTTTTTAATAAACGACGAATAAAAGTGGAGCAAGAAGTGCTGCATTCTTACGGAAAATATTCGTTGTTGTTTTTAAAAAAATCTTCATTATAAGACATCTTATAAACACTTCAGAATGGAAATTACTCTATAAAGAATACAGCAGCGATTTTTATGATCATTGGTTACCGCTACATTGTATTTCCCGTTGAAAGGTAGTTAGAAGATGGTGTGTGTCTTTGTATATTTCCATTGTACACATTCATATATTCAAACAAGCTACTTTAATGAACATTATCAAGAAATTCTCATTTTTCTAATTTTTTCTGGTGTTTTTAATGACATTTTTTTACATACAATATACATTTTTTTTATTTCCTGTCGGTCATGTCGGTCACTAATTCATGTCGGTCACTAATTATAAAAAAAAGCTCATTTCTGACCAGAATAATTTAAGAAAAATAAAATGCTTACTGACATAATATCTTCAATTACGTATGATCGCGTAACAGGTAGGCTGTACTGTACCTGCCACGTGAAAGGTATCACAATTTGCTTTAGAGGCATAAGGCCGTCAACGAACTTTTTCTAAGCGATTGTGGAGTTTCGTACCTTGGTAAAAGATTCTCAATCTGTCGACAATGTACAGCTCCGGAAAGAAGAAATGCACACTTGCACGTTGCTCGGACGGCGTTCGTCGTACAGTAAAGTTACATATAGCAATCGAATATATATGTATAGTAGGGGTAAAGAGACAGTTCAGAATCAGGTAGCAATGCAGGGTCGGAAACGTCGTCTTGATGTACCTGTTAATAATCACTTTGGAAGAAGTGTTGACGTGTGCGTCTCATTTCTTAACCAAGTTTCATAAACACTGGGCTTTCCTCAGACAATTTCATAAATGTAATGAAAGAAGCAATTCTGAAATAACAACCTTTATCAAATGCAATAGGTGAAAGAGGGTTTAGTTTTTGAAAAACCATGGTCGGAAAGTTTACTGTTACTTGAACACTTCTATAGTGATTATTAGCAGGTAGCGACCCGCATTGCTATGTGATTCTGAACCGTCTCTGTACCCCCTATCCCCCTGCAAGTTTGTCAATCTGGTAGCGAATCACCCTGTACATATATATATAGTTATAGTTACACTTACAAATTACACATAGTTTATTAATTTAGTTTCATTTCTCATTTTTTAACTATTATTAAAATAAGTACAACGAATTAAGTTATGGTCTGGGTAAAATATTAAAAGAGCAACTGCAAACTCCTTCACAGGTATATAACTGAATGAGTGAGATCATACTGTAGCCTCCTTGCAGAATTTCGATTTTTGATAAACGGAATCATACTAATTGACTTTATGTCAGAACTTATGCGGAAATATTTTTCTAGCAATTTGCAAGATTTGCTTAGTAAAGCTATATATATATATATATATAATCCTAACTAATATTATAAATGCGAAAGTGAGTTTGTTTGTTTGTTTATGACGCTTTCCACTACTGAATCCACTGCTAAACCACTGAATCGATTAGGATGCATTTTGGTTTAGATATAGAGGGGACCCTGGAGATGGTTATAGGCTAATTAGAATTTTAGATTTTTAATTACTTTTTAATTATTAATTAAAAACCGTTTTTACGTTGCCATGCTTGGCGAGTTTTGCCCGTATCAAATCATTCATATTTTGAGCTACCAAGAATGCTATTACTTCAATAAATAAGCGCGTGCATCTGAAAAACATTAAATACCACGGAAATTAAGCCAGTTTTATGCCAAATATATCTATCTGTAATAATAAAAATGAATGTTCTCCAGACAAATCTACAGAAAGCAGAGCTTTGAAAATTTGAGCATGACTGAGCCCATAACTTCGGTAAAGTGCACATGAGGCTCAAAATTTTGAAATATTAACTACTTTTCAAACTATTAATTAAAAGCCGTATTATTGCCCGCACAAAATGATTTATGCTTTTGAAATAAAGCAGAAATTCTATTTGCAACATCACATGCATTTTAAAAACATGGAAATTATGTTCATTTTACGCCGAATTAAAAGGCATAAGTAAAGAAAAGGGTACTTACGTATTATCCCAGCGGTCCGCCAAGACAAGCGATTTTTTGCCGAAATAAATGCCGGGAACATGAAATTATTAATGGTTTTGAATACGATTGGCAATAGTTTGGCAACCCATTTGACGAAAAAACAGTTTGGCGGGAATGATCGCTGGGATAATACGTAAGTACCAAGAAAAGTTCAGATGTGTTTCTTAAAGTTCATAAATTTCCAAATCCTACCAATAATATAAATGTGTACGTTTGTGTTTTTGGATGTTTTTGACTGAATCACACAAAAATGGTTGAACGGATTTGAAAAATTTGTAATGAAAATAGCTTATGTCCTGGATTAACATACAGTCAGCCTTTCAAGCTTATAGCATAAATAATTCTTTTACAAAGACACTCAAAATAATACTAATGCATTGCACTCTATGGAAATTTTGTAGCTACTAAACCGATTCTAAAACTTTTTTCACTGATTGAAAGTTACATTATTCGAAGACCGATTGACTGCTCTAGGGTCCTAGGCCTTTATGGGAAATTCCTCTCTGGGGGACTTTCTAAGGAATCCTAGCCCGTATTTATGCGAGGTTTTTTAGAAAACCACGGAAAACTGGGAGCGGCTAGGTCGACAGGCGCGACCGGGTTTTGAATCTAGCACCTCCCCCCTTGCAGTTTTGAGAGCAGAACTTCTTAGACACTGGTGGCATCCTAAGTGTTATAGGCTACCTTTAATGCATATATCACAGATAGTTCTTTTACAGGGATGCTAATAAGAATTACATTACGCTCTATGTGCATCTCTGTAAGTACTGAACCGATTCCTAAACATTTTTTTACTGATAGTAAGCTACACTATTCTTGAGTATTATAGGCTAAAATTCATGCATGTAGCATAAATAGTTCCTTTACACGAACACTCAAAATAATTCTAATACATTACGCTCTCTGGGTATCTCTGTAACTACAGAACCCATTCTCAAACTTTTTCACTAATAGAAAGCTGCTTTATTCCTGATTAACATAGACTAAAATTCATGCATATAGCATAAATATTTCTTTTACAAAACAGTTCGCAAATACTGTCATAACTGTCTCTATTCGCCAAATGCCTGAAAAAAATCTAAATTTAGTAACTCTGCATATTCTCTTATTTTAAATGAAGTATACTACCATGCATTATACTTCATTTGAAACAAGTAAAAAGCAAATAATATTTAAATGCAGTTCCTTTTGTCGCAACAATATTGTTATTCACACATGCTACATTTCTGTCGGGACCTAATTCTAATGCCGACGCGGACGAAGTCGCGGGTAGCAGCTAGTATATATATATATATATATATATATATATATATATATATATATATATATATATATATATATATATATAAATATATATATATATATGTATGTATGTATATATGTATGTATGTATGTATGTATGTATGTGTGTATTTATATATATATATATTTCCAAAACGTACCTCGAGGTCAGGAGCATAGGCAAGACAGAGTTATTTTTATCCTCACATTATTGGATAAGAATAATTAATAAAAATGTTTACTATAAAATGCCACACATTTTTTGAAAATTTCTATTGTATTCATGTTGGACTTACGGAGACGAACTAAAATTGTCTTGTATGCATTGTAGCTGTCAAGATGTAGGTGACGCAAGTTACCCTTCTAAGTTCTGAGAGTGTGAGCGAATAGTTTTGGCTTCCATGTAATTGTGGAATTTAATTTCTTGATAAAAGTTTCCGATTCGCCAACAAAATGCAGTTTCGGAAAAAAAAACAAATGAACGCCCGCTTGCGTTATTCGGGCGTCGTTCAGCAATGCTCACCTATAGAGTTGCCAACTGCTCCGAATTATGACCACATTTATAAACAGTAATTCCATGAAAACTTTTCCACATGGTAACAAACACAGTCGCCTAGCACGAAATTTTCCTCTTACGTAAACCAAAAATTACATTTTGAAAAAAGTGGTTATATTTCAAAGCGGTTCGCACTTCTGGTTACTTATACCAATCATTTACGATTAACGTAAATACACTTTAAATTGCTGAACATGAAATTTGCATAAGAGGTTTATCACCATATTTAAATGCGCACCAATTTCTTTTTTTCCAATGGCATCACCTAGATTTCACCTCATGTTTCAAACATTTTCCAGTCCGGATACCAATTTTCAGTGCATTTGAACTTACTATGAATGAGTTATGAACTCCCAAAATCCCCTTCCCCTATGTTAATTTTTTTTTATACTTTTATTCATATAACATTTAATATTAAGAATCTAATTTTTATTCGTACTATTAAAACTAAACGACCCAAATATAATTTACATTTATCATAATTTTTGAATAAAGTATTACTACTAGTTATGGATTATTAAACAAATAATCGAAAAAATTATAAATAGTGACCTAGCCAAATTTCGATGGAAATAGATGCAGAAAGTAATTATATATGTCTCATAGGTTCCAAGTATTACGGAATATATTTAACCACTTTTTGTGAACCTAAATTTTCTGTGTAAAAAATAGCAAAATTGCTGAGTAAAAGGCGTGGTCTAATAACCAGTTTGGAAAATTATTCAAAAAATTTACTGTTTACAAAAAGTGGTTAATTATATTCCGTAATACTTGGCACCTATGATGTCTGTGCAAAGCTTCACAGTTTTACATTCAATAGTTCGTTTCATATTAATTAAATGCCTTATGCTGATCAGTAGAGGGGCCGTATATACATTTATAAAAGGATAAATTCTTGAGAGTTAGTAAAATGTACGTTTATTTAGTGTTTCGAAAAATTGTGTACAAAATATTAGCAGAGTTGCCAATCGCTCCAGAATATAATTAACGACGTTTTTTAAAGCAGTAATTTTTTACTTACATATTCCTGAAACAAGCACGCTTGTGGAAATTGTAAAACGTGTGACTGAATGATGTAGTTCAGTATTGATTTTACAGTGATATTCGGATTGTGTGTATGAAATGCTGAGTGAAAAAGTGCAATTCCCACTTGATTAACTAAAGAACTAAAGATAAAAGGTAACTATTTCAGAAAAAAAATGCTATCGATCAACACCATCAGAAAATATTATAAATACAACACCAGACGAAGTATCTGTATTTTCTTCTTTAACAAACTTTTATAGCAAATTGTCTTTTCCTAGCCTCTAAAAAAATATTCACCCAAAAAGTACTGTATTTTTCACATCCACAACCAATTATCATTTACTTTTAATGATCACATCTGATAATACCTCTATGTATCTTTATGAGAAATATTACCGATAACTTTCAAATTAACTTCGTGAATCATTCTGCACATACTACGACATCTGCTTTAAGAATCTCTAACAAATATAATGTACTGGGTTTGCCAAATATATAGCAGTGAACTTTTAGAGGAGGTTCAGCAAATTAAAAGGAATCAGAATCGTTCAGCAACGGGGCTCGAAAACGTTTTCACACACCGGTTTAAAATCACTCCATAGCATAGTAAATGATATTTCCTAACATGCCTCGCTAGTACTTAATTACTTTTCCATAAAAAATACTAAACAAACATTAATATTTATAAGCATTATTTCTAGTATTTAATATTAGTTATTGGATTAAACACTGTTTGATGTGTTGAACTGGTACATGATTTTGATTCGTCTTTATACACTGCAACGTACAAAAATTCAATAAACGATTTTAATAGTATACATTTTTCACACTCATTTTTTCACGAAATGTATATTTTACTGTCATGCATAAGCAAAATTCTTTGCGTGACAGAGAGTGAAATCTTCGATTTCCTTGTGCGAAAAACTGCTACTTTCGGCTGCGATACAATAATGAACACGTCACTTTTAGCTCTTAAAAGAAATACAAAATCTCACTAACATCATAAAAGGTAATAACGATTCACTCGTGCTTTGTAAGGCGATTATGAATGTTACAAACTGCGTTGATCTCAAAAGAGGAAGATATTTTCCTCATGAAGTGCATATTATACCTTAAAGTGAAAAAAAAAGAAGTACCACGTAAGAGAAGTAAGATTTCAGTCGAAATTTTATTCATAATTTCTTGCTTTTGGCTATAACTACGGCAAGAAGAAAACGACAGCTTTTACATCGTAACGACCATACTCTAGACAGATAAACATCATCCATCTTGAATATGATGAATTATACATGTTGTTTTGGGATATGCTGGACCATTTTTTTTAAATTAAAAATAGCTTTGAAAGAAAGAATGATGTTCGGGTATTTTAGAAATGAAGTACAAGTAGAGTTAGAGAAGAAAAGAATGGTCACGATTATTTTTAACAGCACTGATATCTGCTGAAAAATGGAAAAATGCGAGAACAGCTGGATAGATTGCGCAATGCTGAAAAAAGGGCAGCCGTTGCCATCGCTCGACTTAACTACCAGCAAGATGGCGGACGATCGAAACGTTCATCGCGTGCCACAGATCTAGAGACGTTTGTGCCGGGCACAGCCAGCTGCGTCAAAAAAGG
>JAWZYV010002882.1:0-14119 GCA_038373885.1 Cheiracanthium punctorium | reverse complement strand
TTTAAATCGCTTTTTTCTTAAAAAAACCCCCACCCCAAACCCGGAAGAATCCAAAACAAACCCGTATTCGATTTTTTTTCGGGAAGTGTTTTTCAACTAAGGTGACCAGACCACCATACCACCAGTCCCCAAATATAGATCTTTTTTTCATTTTGTCCCCAAAAATACTTTGTCCCCAAATTTAAAGATTTGTTTTGTACCTTTTTTTCCCTAAACGTTTCCGTTTAGTTTATTTCTTTCAGAGAAAACTGAAGAAATAAGAAAAATAAACCGACTAAAAGCGCCATCTACTCAGAGAAACAATAAAATTCGATCTCTGAAAACGTTTGTTGTCATTGTGTGTGTAGCGTGTACAGATATTCAATAAAGTATCCGACTATGAGCCAAATTTCCCATTTCAGTTTTGTTAATGATTAATCACTTTTCATGAAGAACCATGGTTTATATATGAAATTGACGTAAAAAATTTTCTTGCACTCGAATACTTTTTTTTAGAGGGTGTACAAAGTTTCATGAAAAATTATCACAAAATGATCCAATGTAAATGACTTCTGAAAAATAAAAATACTATTCCAAGAGTTAAATTTTGAATAAATTGCAATATTTCAACATGATCTTCCTTCCACATTTCTGGTTTAAATACATATTTATAAATGAATGAAATGCTTCCATTAATTTATTAGAAATAAGAATACACAATTGATACACAAGATCAAGAGCTATCAGAGTTCATTTTTATCAGAGTTCATGGGTATATATACTTTTTTAAAGTATATATACCCATACTTTAAATCTTTTCTGTTTATCAGTCAAGATTTAAAGTATGGGTATATATAGTAATATGTTGTGTCCTCGAATAAGTCCCTAAAAATAAGGAGAATCATCGGGAATGGGCGATCAGGTGGGAAAACGGACCAGGATCCATTTTCACCGGCAGGGGGCGCAGCGCATTGCTTAAATACGGATTTAGCGTTGTTTTGATTGTGAATGAGCTATATTTTTTTTTATAAAATAAATTATTTTGATAGAATATGGGTCGAGCGAGTCACTGCTTAGCACCTGGATGTAACAGTGGATATCCAGAAGCCAGGAAAATAAATGTATCGCTCGGGAAGAAAAATACAACGTTATTTAAAGCTCCAAACAGCATCAACATAATATTTCTTTAATATGGCCCCTTATAAATGTATAACATAAAAAGTAACACTATGTAAATAGAAAACCTTTTGTACATGTTAGTAGTAGTATAATGCTAATGTGAACACTTTAAAATACGGCCCAATAATCGAATTGAAACAGCAGTATAACACTTTGAAATTGTCCATTTTTTAAAAAATAATAACAGTTTTATGAATAATATTTTTCTGTTTATTAATTTAATTAGGATGGGGGAGGGGATTTTATATTATATAAGAAATACACAAATGGCAGCGAAATTGATAAATATATAGAATTTTCTTTTTAACCCATTTATGCCTAGCGTCCCTTTTTTGGGACGGCATTTTCGCTATAAGTCAAAAACGTTATTTATTTTTCCTAGCCTTTATTCGCGAGTATTGAACTTCAATTATACAAAATATTTTAATATGGCCAAGTAGGATGTTGGCATTTCAATTTTTATACATAATGATTTTAAATGAAATCATCCTTTGTTCAAAAAGTTGACATCAGAAATTTATCAATTACTGCTGGCGTTAGCAAAAATCGAAGAAAGTCGCAAAAATATCCAGGCACGAATGGGTTAAACACAAAAATTTTCAAAACCAATACAGAATAGATATTTTTGGCATAAGTCTGCAAAACTTATAAAAAAGCAAATACTTTCAATTCAAAGTCTTTTTTTTTTTTTTTTTAAATACAAAATTTTTCAAAATTAATGAAATAATAGATTTTTTCTGATATGTGAAAGCTTGCAAAACTGATGCAAAAGGGTCAATCACTGGATATGCATGTATTTATTGAATTAATAATTTTTTCCTTTATGCTTTTTTATGAAATTTTTTGTAGTACTGAAAAATGATACTGTGATACTGAAAAGACATTGATTTTTATGTAATTTTTTGTGGTACTCAGGTCCTTATTATCGAACGGGCAAATCGGGACTTTGCCCAGGGGCCCCCAATTTCAAATCTTGTTCTGAAACATCCTTCTTTATATCAAAATAAAACAAATTTCATAGATGCCCCCCCGCCAAATTCATCAATTCCTGGGGCCCTTGTTGGTTATAATCAGGCTCTGGTGGTGCTGAAAAACGGCGTTAAATGTTTTTCTCTTTCCATATTTGTTTTTTGGTTTAACTAACCAATTTTAAGACTAAAGACAAAATATATATATATATATATATATATAATGTGGAAGAGTGGTTATATAAGAGGAATTTATAGCCTGAAAGAAGGCAGGAAATATTTTTTAATTTTTAGCTAATTGCTACCAAAAATATTTGTCAAAAACTGATCTATTATATCGTTCGTATGCAGTTTTAAAGAGAATTGATTTAAATTATTAATTAATTTGTTAAATTATCAAACTGATGTTACATCGTTGTAACTAAGTAATATAGAAACAAAATTATTATATATGCATATTAATTATCGTATTTATTTATTCAAATGTTAGTGTATACTTCATGAAATTTCAGCATAAATGAATAAATCCCAATTAGAGAAGCTTTAAATCGGAAAGCGAGCGCGCGATGTTGTTTGTCTCTGCTGTCAATAGATGACGCCATCAATGGTAGCCACAGTTTCGTTGGCAATTCTCATACTGTGTAGTTGGTCCAAGTTGGATAACAAGCTGATGTTTCTCCTCCCGAGCTTCATGTTTTCAACAGAAACTGAACAAAGATAAGATGAAAAAGCAAAACTTCCATATTTTTGATCTCTCCAGAGTATGATAAAGAACGCACCCTGTGTGTAAAACAAAACAGCAGCCGGTTTTGAAAGAAATAAATGTGTTTTGAATTTATTTCAAGTGAATTATTTTAAACAAATGTAAGTAATTTTTAAATCTAATATGTATTACTTGTTTATAAAAAAACATTGTTTAGATTTATGAATTATTAAATTCGTGCCAAAATTGGGAATTCATAATCGTATTTTTTTTTTTTTTTTTTTTTGTAAATTACGGTATAAACATTAGTTAACATAAAAAAAGATTTTGTATGAAGTACTTTTCTACATGGTTTAGATATAACGGGAATGAAAAACATACCTAATTATGCAAATACTCAAATCCTTGTACTGTTGGGGGAAAAAACTTATTTAAATATCACATTATTACAAATGTACTTAGCATTAGCCTTCTTCGCGTGAGAAGCTGGGAGCTCTCCTTCCTTTTATTTAATGAAGCCATAATTTCTGAAACATCCTGAAGAAGTAAAAAAGATTCTTGAACTGTAAATCTCATAACAGTTTGGATGTTTGTCACCCATGGAGACATGTTTTCTGGCTATATATATATAGGCATAATGGATAATCATTTCCCATTAAGTTTTCCATTAAAATAGCTCTACATGTATTATGCATAATACTTGACTTATTTTGTACAGCGAAATATTTCATCTCTCTGTGGGCAGCAGATTTCCAAGCTGCACCTAAATAGCTAAACATACCTGGGTAAAATTGACCAAGATGGTGCGAGGCTCATGTAAATATGGCGACAGTTGCTGGAGCTTGGTGGTTGCCAAGTGGCTTATAACGTAAAATTTTCTTTTATTTAGCTTTATATTCACACCATATTTCTAACAAAAACACACACTTTCTTTTCACACAATAATAAATTTTATTCCTTTCCATTCATAACACGAAAAATTTCTAATACCAAACATCTATTCTACCAATAAACGATGATAAAAATAAAATATGCCTGTCTTCAGGGTTAATAGAACATGAAACCATGGATCGCCAAAATGGCGTCATCCATCGCCCGAAGAATGTTACAGCATCATCACGAAAACGAAAACATAAATAGCACCAGCTTTTAAATACAGTCCCATACCTGAATCATAATGATGTTGTTGAGTGCTGCAACTTTATTTTATCCTACTTAGAGCAATCCTTGATTTTGGCAGCTCCCTTCCATTAACCATATCCAATTTTGGCACTGGAGGTCAAGATTCAGAAAATTTGCAGGTGACTAGTGGCTACTGAGCTTGAAATTTTGAGTGGCCACTTGTATGTTTTTTTTTAATGTTGCACAACTTAATATAAATAATAAAGAAAGATTTTGTAAAATATGCATCTAAGAAATTATTCTTACAACTATTGTTTGCTAAGTTATTACAGATATAACATATTACTTGCCAGCATTCTAAAAACACTGAAAAAGGCTTTTATTCCTTAAGGTCTTTATTCATGAAGGTCTTTGTACTTATCCAAGAATAATGGCTGTTATCAGCTTTACACTTTCTTCTAGCCATGAGCCTTATTATACTGGAATGAGTCAATATGTTTAATTTATTGGTATTAACTAAAGTCCACAAAAGCGTGTAAGATAAAAAGTCGGGGGGAAAAACATGGTAGAAGTCATGGAAAAATCAGGGAAGAAGAAGTTTTGAAATCTGTTTGTTTGTTTGTATGATTATGGCAACGCTACGCTGAGGCAATCTGCCAAGGATGGGGGGTGCCTTGGTAGGTGGACTTTCTAAGGGGGTTCTAATGCGCATTCATGCTACATCTGGAGAAAACCTACCGAAACTCCAGACCGTTAGATCGACAGCCGTGCGATGGGAGCCACACCGTAACATCTGTAAAAAATCTGTAATAGCAGTACTGAATTAGAACTTAATGTGTTTGATAAACACATTGGCAAATTAATGCAAAAGATAAACTCTGAAAATTCAGATTCTGAAAGAACTCATAGGATTAAAACAAACTACATTAATTAATTTTAATATTCATCTTATAAAATGTATAATAAATAATGATTTGAGAACTTTAAAAAGACATTTATGTAGTTACTGAAAACATACATTCTTTTCTAATATTTTATTGACAATACATCGATCAACTTACTCATTGTGTATAAACAATAATTGCTTGTAATTCACTCAGTGTTTTTTTAATCATACAAAATTGTTCTGTGGTTGCAGACCAAACAGCATGGCTCAAAAACCAGAAGATTTCAACTTACCAATATCTGCTATCTCTAAAATCGTGAAAGATGCGGTATGTATAATTTTTATTAACATTCTGATTAAAATTTTGTACAAATAAATAATCATGGTTTAGTCAATCAAAAATTGCAATCCTTTCCCCTCTCCTAAAAAAAAATCCTTAAAGGTAATTCAGCTTGCTGCTGTTGTACAAAAAAAAAAAAAAAAAAAAAACAGAAAAAGGTAGAATATGTTATTTAGCATGTAGTTACCTTAAAAGTAGCAATTTTTAACATGCGAAATATAAGTTACATAAATATACTTACAATGATGCAAGGGGAAAAAAATACTAGCCTAAAAATTTTAAAACATGTATCTAAAGAATAGGAAAGCAGATTAAATTATTCTCTTAATTTTGTAAAAATTCGAAGTTTTTAAAAGTTGCAACCCTGCATATGACAAGTTTTTCAACTGATGCTTCTAGGTTTTCAACTTTTTAACTAATAATCTGGATTTATTTTTGACTCACTGGTATTTTCTCTTTTAGAAAATTAAATTTAACAGCTATTTCTCACTTAAAATGTCAGTTACAAATTGCTGTAATATTAAAAAAAAAAAAAAAAAAGTATGGTACAGAGCATTTTAGGTTGTTGTCGGATCTTCATTTTTATTCAGAAATATTTCATTCTTACTGCAATCTCAAAATCAATATATTAAAATGATTTTTAATTATGAGACCATTTTGTTACATGAAATTTCTTTATGCATATTTATATTTATAAAAGCATTTCATTTAGTTAGGAGAAATTCCAAAAATATGTAAAAAGTAGAGTATAGCAATCCTACTTTGTGGTGAATACATTTCCCCCAAAGTTCATTCTGAGTTAAAATTTCGACCTTGTATAAGAAACAGGTTGCATGTATTTTTTGTGCCTAATTTTTTTTTCTTTTAATCCAGATTCCAGAAGGTGTCCGAGTCACAGATGTAGCAAAACTAGCATTATCCAAAGCTGCCAGTGTTTTTGTGCTATTTGCTACTTCCAGGTAAAAATCATAACTTAATATTATAGCTTTCTCAATTAATATGATCAGCAAAACCTTCATTAACATTTTTCTAGAGCAGTGCACCTTATCAGATTGTACACCTTTTAGGACATTTAGGCTGGTAGTGGCATAGTTATGCCGTTGAAGCCCATTGCAAATTCATTGTTTGGAACCTTCCTCAATGTAAAGCAGCACAACCAACGTTGTAGCTTCGTTGGGCGATATCGTTTTCTTACATATCTTGATAGAATTCCTGTTTAATTTGTGTATGTAATTAACAAGGTAATTTAAATTAATTGAATACAAAACTAAAAATTTTGCAAATGTTAGATCCTTTTGGACAAAATAAATAAATAAATAAATTAAATTAAATTAAAAATCAGAAAATTAAAATAATATATACAGGGTGTCCCAAAAAGTTGGTAACGGGCTTTAATTCTTTATCTATTAGAGATAAGTTGCCAGTGTAAGTTGAAAAAATGTTCAAAATAAGACTCCATTAAGTAAAAGTTCCTCTTTTTAATTCTTACATTTCCTATATAAAATTCATTGTGATCTATCTCCTTATCATTATATATACAGGGTGTCTCAAAAAGGTGGTAATGGGCTTTAATTTTTTATCTATCTTTAAAGATAAGTGGGCAATGTACATTTAAAAAATGTTCAAAATAAAGTTAAAGAAAAGATTATGCCACAAAAAAAGTCTTCTTTTAGATTTTCTAAAAGTTACACTTTTTAAATTTGTATACGACCCGTACAAAACAATTCCGAGTTAGTAAAATGTGCCCCATACACTCATGAGGTGACATACAATATTTGAGGATTATGCCTTAAAAAGAGCCAGAGATGTGACGATAAATATAACATTGACTTAAGCCACTTTTCCATGGTTCTCGAAGGGGAAAAAAAAAAAAAAATCATGTCGAATGAACACATTTCAGGGGTCATACAGAAATTATGAAAGAAAATCTTTTTTTTTTTTCCCATTCTAGCAATTTACGTTTACATTCAAAATCATGTATAGTCCTCGATATCATCTTTCTTTAAAAATGTCTCTGTGACATTGTATGGTGAAAGGCTCAAATTTGGTACATCACCTCATTTGTGTATGAGGCACATTTTACTAACTGAGAATGGTTTTATATGGGGGTCATAAACAAATTTAAAAAGTTTAGCTTTTTGTAAATGGACAAGAAGAATTCTTAACGGAGTCCTATTTCCAACCATATCGTGAACATTTTTCAATTTACATTGCCCACTTATCTATATAAATAAAACAGAGTGTAAACTGTCTGTTTGTCTGTCTGTCTGTGTCTCGCGTAGCTCCGAAACGGGTGATCGTAGACCCACCAAATTTTGTACGGAAATTCTCCAAGACGGGTCTCGACACACCTCGAAGCGATTTTTTCGAAATTCGAATTAGAAAATGTTTTATTTTATGTTTTGTCCGATTTTTAGCGATTTTTCTTGCGTAATACATAATAACGCCGGTATTTGCACTCGCAAGAAAACGATAGTTACATCATCGTATAGAGGAGTAAATTTTCTTTTAAAAACTGTTTGTTCGGACTGTGTAACATAATTTGCAGATTTTTGGGATTTTTTCAAATAAAATTAAATTTGACGCTGACTTTCGTAAAATATTTTTAAAACTGCTGCATCTTGAATTCTATCTGTCATAACTTTTTTATATTTCGGCAAAAGACGGAGCACACAATTAACCCACTTTTAAAAGAAGAACGGAGGAAAAATATAAATTAGGAGAATTTTTACGAATTTTTAAGTAAAGAAGGATTTTCATTTCCGTAGCACCTGCTTATCAATTTCGGTTTGATATCTTGCGGTTTGGTTGTCATGGATACAGTAACAATGATTCAAATTGCCAGTTGAAAAAAAATAAATAAAAACGGGTCCCGCGAGCAGACGATTTCTTTGCTTGGCTCAATTTCTTTTAATAAATACTGGATTTATTTGTGAGAAGAAAAATTAAACTGCATAATCTAGAAAATTTTAAAGCCTTTATAAATAGCGCAGTCTTATCTCTTATCTCTTTTCTTTTTGTAAAGGGTTGCAAGAGAGGGTAACGTATTTTTAAAATAAAAAAAATGTCCATTTCATGTAGTGTCTGAGGTATTTAACACTAAAACGTGAACCTAAAAGACAGCATGTCTGAGGAAATAAGACATTTTGAAAGTGAGAAGTTCACTGCAAACGGTCCATTTTCACTTTTTTCATACTGAATGATGCTGACATAGGTTTTTTTTGTTTTTTTTTGTTTTTTGTGTCATTATATTGAAATGATCTCAGGTTATTACATATATGACACAAATTTTAAGTCAAGAGTGAAATAATTTTGCTTTTTCTAGATTCCACATCACTGGAATTAATTCGAATTACACATGTGAGGAAATTTTTCGTTTCCTACCGTGCGAAGAACGGGCACGCAGCTAGTGTTTAATAAACAAAGAATTAAAGCCCGTTACCATCTTTTTGGGACAGCCTGTATAATTAGTGATGTGTAAAAAAAAAAAAAAAATCCCAATTGTCGTAAAATTAAATTTCAAATATAAAATTATTATAATGTTGCTGTGCATGAATAAACCACCAGAACTTTTAAACAGTTTTACATCCTGAAAGTAAAATTTTAATGTGGTTGTTGACAACATAAACTTAATGATTGCAATGCATAGCTCCATCTCACAGGCAAATTTCATTTAACTCTTTTAGAATATGTCGATTATCATCCTATGCAAGTCTGTAGTGTAAACCTATGGCTTGTGCAGGTATAGAAATAACAATGACACAATTATCATTTCCTGTATTTTTTCAATTTACAATGCCCACTTATCTTTAATAAATAAAGAATTAAAGCCTGTTGCCACTTTTTTGGGACATGCTATATATGGCAGTAATAAAGAATGCTGGCTAAAAGTTACAAGAAACTTATCTTATTTTCAGGGATGCCACTTTTCTGCTGATTGGCAGATTTCCGCTTTTTTTATTTATATTTACTAGTTGTCTGCCAGTGGTCGAAATTCGACCACAAAACATTAATTTTTTTATTTGAGTGTGAATAAAGTTTTTCTGTCAAAGAGTATGTCTCAAGATTCCATATACAGTGGAACCTACTAAAGTGACCACCTTGGCTAAGAGAGCATCTGTCTATAGTGACCACTTTTCTATAGTTTTACTTTGCAACCACCACATGTTTCTGTGAAGATGGTGTTTTCGTAAAAACTATTATATTTGCCTAGTTATCTCCCTCTACAGACCTTGCATTTCACACATTCAGTTTCCGCTTTGAACAATTTAAGCTAACCTAAAAAGTCTAGTGGCCCACTTCGAAAATTCTTCTCTAAAGGCTCATTATGTTTGGAGTTATAAAATCTTAAATCGTCGAATGATTGAAGTCTACTTGCTGAGGTGCAGTGGCGGATCTAGAAATTTTTTTTGGGAGGGGCTAAATTTTTTTAAAAACTTATTTCACCCAATTAAAATGTAATATAAATCAAAATTTTAGTCTAAACCATAGGTTCCCAACGTGGGCGATAACGCCCCCTTGTGGGTGTTTGAGGCTTTCAGGGGGCGGTAAAAGACCCAGAGAAAATTAGGGGGCGTTGATATGGCACGAAGGGGTGTGGGAATATTAACCAAATATAGTCTAAAAAAGACTTTAAAATCACTCTAAAAATTCATTTCTATCACGTGTGCGAAAATTCACATATTTCGATATGAGACTTCGCTATTGAGAGAAAGAGATACCTCTCTAAAACTTTTATTCCTCTTTTTTAAATGAAGAAGAAATTCAGTAGAGTTTCAATTCCAACAATATTCTATTTATTAGTAATTTTTTTTAAATTTAATTTTTGTTTTCACCATGCATTATGTACGCTCTGATTTCTCTGGAGTGGGAGGGAGGGGCAGTATTGAAATATTCACTAGAAAAGGGGGCACCAGTTCAAAAAAGGTTGGGAACCTATGGTCTAAACCAATGTATTAGGCTTTTGGGAGGGGCTAAGTAATAAAATAGGATCACTTTAGCTATTTAAAGTGTATAATAAAGCAGAATGTTACCCTTGAGCAATCTCTTTTGGGGGGGGCTGAAGCCCCCTACCCCTCCCCTGGATCCGCTACTGCTGAGGCGTTCCACTTACCATCTATAAAAACTTGCTGCCGCAATAAATTTGCACTTGCTGTCCTTAAGATGCATTTACTGTCATCGCAAATGCAGGTAATTTGGAAATTGAGATTTTGGAAAGGATATGGTAAAAAATATCAGAATATTTTATGAGTGGAATTAAAATTCTTTTATTGCCTGCGATTCCAGTTTAAATTTCGCAATCAATAGCATTACAATACATAAGCTTGATGCGCATTCTTGTTCCATTGACTAATGCTTCCTTTGTATTTAAGTTTCTGATTAGTATAACGATGTAATTAACTTTCAATACTAATTTACGTGGTGGCAAACTATGGTATTTTTCGGTTAGCCATGCACAGCTTCCGCCAACTGTTTTCTCTGGGAAACGTTTAAAGACTACTTCTGAAACACTATCGTTCCCCAAAACAAAGCTGAAAATTTTAATGCTTATACAAAATAGTGTTTATGTACAGAATTCAATATACAGTCGAGTGCCAAAAATCCGCCAACCTAAAATCCGCAAACGCCCGAAATCCGCACACCTTCTCTGATGTAAATAATGAAATTTGCAGTCATCTACTAGTGATGAAATTGTTGAAAAGTGTCTTGAATCTAGATAAATATGATTCTGCTGATGATGAAAACTTATAATATTAATAATTATATGGTAATAATGATAATAAAATCTGTTTAATAAAATTTTAAAGTTAGGAGAAGAATACCTTAAATTTTTAGGACAGCAAAGAATGGTAACAAAACAAGAATTAATAATAATTTACCATTTGCAATAATAAATAAATAAGAGAAAGAGAAGAAAGAAAGAAATTGAAAGTAGAAAAAAATAATCCTTTAAAACAAATCCCCATAGAACATGCTTTCAAAATTAGAAAAAGGAAATTTTGAAACTATTTGCTAGGCTAGTCTTCATGTAATTTTTTCTTTTTTCTCCTATGCTTTGTATTTAATGTGAAAATATATGTAAAATACTTTTGACTGTGTTTTTATTTCATTGTAATTGTATTCTACTTTTTTAAAACCAGAAATGCAATGATTTATCTTTATGGCACATGGGCGCTGGCAGCATAGGGCAAGGGGGGGCAATGCCCCCCTTGCCCTCTGCCGGCGCCATGTTATGGCCCGAAATCTGCAAAATCCTAAAATCCACCGTAGCCATGGTCCCAAGCTGTGCGGATTTCTGGCTCTCTACTGTATATAAAAATATCAATATATTAAAAAGAAATTTGTATGCTTATTGGTTATATAATGTGAAATTGAGGAAAACATGTGGAATTAAAATATGAAATTAAATCAGACTTTCAAAATATGGAAAGGGATAAACAACTATGTACTGGAAATCATTTTAGGTTTGAAAGCATTTAGCACAGATCACAATTATTTGGTAATTTTTCACTTGCTCCCAGCTAACTGAAAAAAAAAACCAAACCAATCATAGTCAAAGAAATCAAAAACTCTAGTGGATAATTATTGATTTCATTGTCATGATAGCAAATTACTTTATCGTAGCTTTGATGATGTGTTCTCTATTAATCAGATATTAAGTCAGCTTTAATAAAACTTCAATCATCATTTTTAGGTTCTATTATAACTGTCTTCAATATGTTATCTGAGAGTATGTTTTCGGAAATATCTCCATACACTTCATTGATAATATTATTTTCATTCCCTATTAATTGCAGAGGTGTTTCTTCAATTATATTTTCGGAGAAAATTTGCTTTAGCATACTGTGTGGCGGGAGATTGTGAAGAAATTTTTGAAGGCGCGTTTTAAGAAATCGGCACGTTTCTGTGTATGTTCATTGGTACATAAAAAATTTAAACATCACAGTACAGTAGACCCCATCCATAGCACGGTAGATATTTTGTTATAGGAATTCATGTTATACGAGACCTGAGCTATAATCCACATGGAGTGCGGACTCCGCATATAATTGCTGGAAAACTTATTTGCACTGCTCAGAAACACAATGATAATTAATGTTGCCATTCAGAAGTTATATTAATTAGGAGGTAAAGCATAATAAAATCAGAACATCTGTTTCAGCTGTATTTTTAATTATTTAAAACCTATTGGACACCTTGCGTATTTGCCACCCATGGCGATTTTTCATTATTTGGCGACTTGCATACATGTAAAGTTAATAAAAGCTACGGAACAGATAGGATAGCTTGCCACCAATGGATACTACATACTTGGAAACGCTTTGTTGCAAAGGAATGAATGATTTTATGCCAAATCTGGCAACCATTCTGTTTATTTTTTCAGTTTTTTATTAATATCTTCTAAAATAATTCGATTTTCGAAATTTAAGTCAGCTTAGCAGGTTCCTCGGAATTTTTCGAATCTGTGGGCGCATTAGTTGAAACTCAAATCCTCACGGTTTAGTAAGAGATAGGCCAACAAGCTTTGACAGCGCCTGCGGCCTTTACTTTTTTTTAGAATAGAGAGAAACTCTAATTTTATGTTTGTCTTTGGTTTGAAGTTCACATTTCTATTGTGCAAATTTTCAAGTTCAAGTACCAAATATTCCAATTTTACCAATTTTGGCCCCCAAAAGCCCATTTTTCCACCCTAAACCCCGGGTTTTTTAATAAAATATGCCCGGGGTGGGGTTTTTGCAAAGAACCCAGGGTTTTTTTACAACCCTGTTTGTAGTGCATTGTAAGTCTTTTTGGCAACCCTGTAATTAAACTACTCTGTCAATTGTGATCAGAAAGGGAGATGCAATTATTTATTGCAAGTGTTTCACATATAAAATTTCAACATTCTATGGCTAATCATTTTTACTTATGTGAGATAGGTACAGAAGTATGCTAGAATTAGTCACAATGCATTCACAGTTGGTCAAAATGCATTGCGCCTGCAAACATGTACATTGAGACATCATGCAGAAACTCATGAAAAGGAATTAGAAATGTTCAGAACCCTTAATATCAAAATGTTTTTGCGATTACAATACATCCTTTACTTTATAAAAGGAAGTAGAAATCATACACAATATAAGAATCCTTGTAATAAAAAATGATGTTTAAATGTTTATGAAATAAAGTTTGTCGTGTAAAAATAAATTTCTAAAGAAAAAATTTTTTGTATCATTACTCTACAATATTAAAAAGGCATTTATTAAAAAAAGAAAAACCCCTGTTTATTTATTCAAAATTTAAACTTTTTGTTTTAACATAATTTTTAAAAAATGTTTGAAAAAAAAAACCACCATTATTTTTTAATTCTTCATATTATTTTTCCTGCAAATTATTAGTGCCAACAGTCTTTCACAAGAGGCGAAAAGAAAACGTTTGTTAGCTAAAGATGTGTTTGACGCTTTGAATGATTTAGATATGGACTTTCTTATTCCACCGCTGCACAACTCACTTGCTGGTATGTATAGAATGAATGTTTTCTGATTCTTTACCTTTTCAGCAGTTTAATTATAAGAAAAATGTAAATGATATATGTTAATTGTATCTTGCTGAATTCACAACTTATGCTGGTGAAATCTTTATTTCATGTTATTTGTCAAAAGAATCATCAATTGCTTATTAAAAGAAAGTAATTTTTAAATGAGCAATTGCTCTGAAAATGAGGAAAAATTAAGCAGAAAAGTATTAAAAATAACGAGTTACATTTTGAATTTTTTTTTTTTAAATGGTAGATATGTAGTACAGTAAAACTCTGATTCAACAATACTTAAGGGACCCAATAAAATGATCGCTCTAGAGTGATGTATCGTTATATTGAGAGGAGACTCTACTGTACGAGTGATATACTGTATGTTTAAAAATCATAAGGTGAAAAAACAATTTTAATATTTTGAAGTACACAA
>JAWZYV010002881.1:7500-28156 GCA_038373885.1 Cheiracanthium punctorium | reverse complement strand
GCCAGTTCTGAGTCGGCCGTAGTCGCGCCCGCCGAAACAATCTGAGTACACCACGAGAGTGGGTTCCGTTTGCACAGCTGAGGCATTCCACTGGGAAGGCCCCGACGCTGTTCCGGCCGAACCGAAGGATCGCTCCAACAGTTTCGGCCCGAGTTCCCGGGTACAGTGCCACACCCGCTTCGGACCCCAGCCCGACGGCGCCTCGGGCCCGTCAGATGGCCAATCCTTTGTCCGCAGAAGTATACGGATCGATACATTGCCGAGCTTCCCTTACCTACAGTTGTTGCTAGTCGACTAGAGGCTGTTCACCTTGGAGACCTGCTGGCGGATATGGATGGTACGGGTCCGGCATCGAAAATCACACCATCTCCCTCGGATTTGCAAGGGCCCGACGAGTAGGGCGGACCGGACACCGCGCAAGAGCCGCGTGCTGTTTACGGGAACAGCGTCCCTATCTCCGGACGAGGCCGATTCCAGGGACACGAACCCTTACAAAGAAAAGACAACTCTTCCCCGGGTCCTCCGTCGACGTCTCCGAGTTCGGTTGCGTCGCCGCACTTGGGCCCGAAGGCCCGAATCTCCGTGTCCGGGTTGGGGAATATTGACCCCATTCCCTTTCGGTCAGTGCGGGACTCACGCAAGGTAAGGTCCCGCTTCGGAACGGATTTCTCCGATCCCTTAGGACCGACTGACCCATGTTCAAACTGCTGTTCACAATGGAACCCTTCTCCACCTTCAGGTCCTCAAGGTTCTCACTTGAGTATTTGCTACTACCACACCAAGATCTGCACCGACGGAGGCTCCAGGCGGGCTCAACGCCCGGCACCTTCAACGCCTCCGCCGCGGACCCTCCTACTCACTGCGCGGCGTAAACCTCTCACAGAGCTCTGCCGCAAGCGGCCGGGTATGGGCTCGACGCTGGAAGCGCCATCCATTTTCAGGGCTAGTTGCTTCGGCAGGTGAGTTTGTTACACACTCCTTAGCGCGATTCCGACTTCCATGGCCACCGTCCTGCTGTCTGGAGCAACCAACACCTTTCATGGGGTCTCATGAGCGTCTCGCATCGGGCGCCGTAACCCAGCGTTTGGTTCATCCCACAGCGCCAGTTCTGCTTACCAAAAGTGGCCCACTGGGCACTCTCATCCGAGCGTCCGGCCTTCGATCAAGCAAGGCGGACTTCTCACCCATTTAAAGTTTGAGAATAGGTTGAGGTCGTTTCGGCCCCAAGGCCTCTAATCATTCGCTTTACCGGATGAGACTGAATATCGAGCGCCAGCTATCCTGAGAGGGAAACTTCGGAGGGAACCAGCTACTAGATGGTTCGATTTAGTCTTTCGCCCCTAGACCCGGATCTGACGATCGATTTGCACGTCAGAACCCGCTGCGGACCTCCACCAGAGTTTCCTCTGGCCTCGTCCTGTCCGGGCATAGTTCACCATCTTTCGGGTCCCAACGTGTACGCTCATGCTCCGCCCAAACCGGCGAGCCGGATAGGACGGGCCGTTGGTGCGCCCCCCGACGAGGCGGGGGATCCCAACTCGGCCGCCTGAAGACGGCCTTTGCTTTCATTGCGCCCGTGGGGCCTATTCAAGACCCACTGACGTCGCGCACATGTTTAGACTCCTTGGTCCGTGTTTCAAGAGACGGGTCGGGTGGGTGACCGACCTACTCGCCGCGAGCCTCCGAACTTCCTGCGGGCCCTGGGCCACCAGCGGCGCCTCCCATTCGCCCCGCCCACTCCAGAGTAGTGCGACGGGACAGTGGAATGCACCTGCGACCCTACCCGCTGCTAGAAGCAGGAGACGGAGAAAGCCTTGCGGCCCTGTCGTGACACCTCGGTCGAGCGACGGGCCACTGACGGGACGGCTAACAACCGGCGACGCACACAAGGCACGCCACCGGCCACCTGCCATTTCCCGCCCTTCAGGCCGTCACGCTTACACTGCCCAACCGGCTGCGGCGTCCTTCGGACGAGAGACAAAATGCGTCGGGAACCCGGGGTGACGCGCAGTCGGACGGCCTCCCTCGGGAGAAGCCCTGCCTCGCCACTTTCCGACCAGCGCGCGCCCCGAGCCCCAGACTGAATCCTCTCGCCACAGGATTTCGAGGGGCCCACCCGTTTACCCTCTGAACAGTTTCACGTACTCTTGAACTCTCTCTTCAAAGTTCTTTGCAACTTTCCCTCACGGTACTTGTTTGCTATCGGGTCTCACGGCGGTATTTTAGCCTTAGGTGGAGTTTACCACCCGATTAGGGCTGCACTCCCAAGCAACCCGACTCCAAGGAGATCGCATTCCGAGCCGGACAGGGCGGCTATGGGCCTCGCACCCGCTAATGGACAGGCCCCGGTCAGGGGGACTTGCTGCCCCCGTCCGAACTCGGCACGCTCACTCCTAAACGCCACATTTCCCACGACCGGAGGCCGGGGATTCGGCGCTGGGCTTTTCCCTTTTCGCTCGCCGTTACTCAGGGAATCCCAGTTGGTTTCTTTTTCCTCCGCTTATTTATATGCTTAAATTCAGCGGGTCGTCTCGCCTGATCTGAGGTCGACAAGTGTTTAGGCTTTCGCCAGTCACGTCCTTGCACGCTCCGCGTCTGTCGGACCGCAGGCCCGGGATCCGGGAGGCTCGTCCGCCTCTCTCCTCCGTCCCGGGCGTCCTAAGGCGGGACGCTTCTGGGCGTGGGGATCGCGCTCGGTTTTGGGTCGGCGAGAAGCCGCTTTAGGGCTTCCCGGTGCGACCACGTAGGGGGTGAATGACCCCCTTCGGCAAGCGTAGGTCCGACCCTCAGACAGACGTGGCCCCGGGTAGGACCCGAGGCCGCAATGTGCGTTCGAAAAATCAGTGCTCAATGTGTCCTGCAATTCACACCAAGTCTCGCAGCTGGCTGCGTTCTTCATCGACCCGTGAGCCGAGTGATCCACTGCTCAGAGTTGTGTTTTCAAGTTTCTGGCGGACTCTGGGATTTTCTCCCTTCGTCCTTAGCAATTTCGAGAGTTTGTCAGGATTCTCCGTTTCCGGAGAAGTTTGAGGTTGAATGTCGGTTCGCTTCCAACTGCGGGGACTCCCCCACGGGGGGGAGTCGAAAGGTCATGAACCCGCAGTTCGAGGTCACGAACCGGTCGCGTCCGGGCGGGGAATCCGCCTCGAGGCGGACGGGAGCCCTCAAAAACTCGCCGCCGGAGGAAAGTGGGGAACCAAGGAGGCGGACTGTCCCCGGCGTTATCGGGACAGAGCCTCTTCAAGCCTAGCGCGCCCTAGGGCGCACACCCCCTTCAACCGCTCGTCTGGCGGCAAGGGCAGGCCGAGGCACCTCATGTTACGTTCCCCGTGCGTTCGAAACGGAGCCGTGGGGCTCCGAGTTTGGATTTTTTTACTCGCTCTCGTGCTGGTGCACGACACGGTAATGATCCTTCCGCAGGTTCACCTACGGAAACCTTGTTACGACTTTTACTTCCTCTAAATGATCAAGTTTGGTCATCTTTCCGGCACGCCGGCGCGACCCGAAGGCCGCTCCGAGCGCCAGTCCGAAGACCTCACTAAATCATTCAATCGGTAGTAGCGACGGGCGGCGTGTGTACAAAGGGCAGGGACGTAATCAACACGAGCTGATGACTCGTGCTTACTGGGAATTCCTCGTTCAAGGAAAACAATTACAATTTCCTATCCCCAGCACGAAGGAGGTTCAACGGGTTACCCAGTCCTGTCGGACAGGGAAAGCACACGCTGATTCCTTCAATGTAGCGCGCGTGCGGCCCCGGACATCTAAGGGCATCACAGACCTGTTATTGCTCTGTCTCGTGCGGCTAAACGCCGCTTGTCCCTCTAAGAAGAACGCCCGGCAGAGTGGACCGGGACGTCTATTTAGTAGGCTAGAGTCTCGTTCGTTATCGGAATTAACCAGAACAAATCGCTCCACCAACTAAGAACGGCCATGCACCACCACCCACAGAATCAAGAAAGAGCTCTTAATCTGTCAATCCTTCCTGTGTCCGGGCCGGGTAAGTTTCCCCGTGTTGAGTCAAATTAAGCCGCAGGCTCCATTCCTGGTGGTGCCCTTTCCGTCAATTCCTTTAAGTTTCAGCTTTGCAACCATACTTCCCGCCGGAACCCAAAAGCTTTGGTTTCCCGGAAGCTGCCCGGCGTGTCATTTGAGGAACACAGCCGGATCGCTGGCTGGCATCGTTTATGGTTAGAACTAGGGCGGTATCTGATCGCCTTCGAACCTCTAACTTTCGTTCTTGATTAATGGAAACATTCTTGGCAAATGCTTTCGCAGTAGTTCGTCTTGCGACGGTCCAAGAATTTCACCTCTAGCGTCGCAATACGAATGCCCCCGTCTGTCCCTCTTAATCATTACCTCGTGTTCCGAAAACCAACAAAATAGAACCGAGGTCCTATTTCCATTATTCCATGCACCATTATTCAGGGCGTCGCGCCTGCTTTGAGCACTCTAATTTTTTCAAAGTAAACTTGCCGGTCACCCAAGACAACCGGTGAAGATCATCAAGAGAAACCGGCTGGCTGTTCAGAACAAGCAGTAACCACCGGTAAGTGGGACCGCCCGTCTGGAACTGAGATCCAACTACGAGCTTTTTAACCGCAACAACTTTAATATACGCTATTGGAGCTAGAATTACCCGCGGCTGCTGGCACTAGACTTGCCCTCCAATGGATCCTCGTTAAAGGATTTAGAGTGTACTCATTCCAATTACGGGGTCTCAAAAGAGTCCCGTATTGTTATTTTTCGTCACTACCTCCCCGTTCTGGGAGTTGGGTAATTTGCGCGCCTGCTGCCTTCCTTGGATGTGGTAGCCGTTTCTCAGGCTCCCTCTCCGGAATCGAACCCTGATTCCCCGTTACCCGTTACGACCATGGTAGGCGCGTAACCTACCATCGAAAGTTGATAAGGCAGACACTTGAAAGATACGTCGCCGGGACGGGCCCGTGCGATCAGCCCAAAGTTATACAGAGTCACCACAGTTTACGGACCGAAGTCCGATTGGTTTTGGTCTAATAAAAGCGCTCGTCCCCGAAGGTCGGAGCCTCTGCTGCATGTATTAGCTCTAGAATTGCCACAGTTATCCAAGTAGTAAGGTACGATCCAAGGAACCATAACTGATTTAATGAGCCATTCGCGGTTTCGCCTTAATACGGCATGTACTTAGACATGCATGGCTTAATCTTTGAGACAAGCATATGACTACTGGCAGGATCAACCAGGTATCTTCTCCGTCAAAGAGAAGGTTCGAATCGCAGCCGACTCGAATCCCGAACTCGTGGCGCGCCTCTCCGAAGGGAGAGGCGCGGACCCGCGCAGCGACGGCGGGATCCACGTTTTATCACCACGTGCGAGAGATTCTCGTCATCGCGTTCGGTAGCAGTTCGAAACTCACGACGTCCCCGGCCGGCATCAGCGCCGGGAGGTTTGCGTACGTGGGCGTCGAGCGGTTTGTGCGTCGGACGCAGGGGGCAGAAAACCCTTCATCTCAACACGCTCCTCCTTCAGAGACTTGCGGCACTCAGTCCGAGACTCTGGAAGATTCGCCGTGGAAGACTGAGATTGGCGGGGCAGGCAGGAGTGGAGCGCCAGTCGGGCGCCGGACACTCAAAGTCTTTTCAATTCGAGACAGAAAGTCTCGATCGACTTGTCGACGACTTGCAATTCCCATACGGTGACCGTTAGTTGAAACTGCAAGCCGTATGAGAAAACAATCGGAAAAGAGGCCGAAACCCCAATCCTCTTGTCTTCTCACAGACACCACCTGCTCCACATGTAACGCGAAAGTGCTGCATCAACAAAAAATGGCCGCCGGGAAACGACGTCGACTTCCGCCGATACTTCCGGTGCCAAATATGTCCACGATGCGCAAAAATCGTAATCCTCGAAAATCATATGCTGTTTGACCGGAGTTTTCCGCATTAATTTCGAGGTATCGTGGTCTCGCACTTTTGTCCTTCCAAAATTTTTTCTTCGTACTACTATATTTGAACTTTGATAAAATAAACTCGCTTAAATTTTTTTTCACACGTTTTGGTGTTTAGAGGCTCTCGACGCCCTTCCCTACACTTAAAAGGCATCGTCCGAAAAGTTTCGCGATTATCCGGCAAAGTTTTTTTTTTTCGTAACTTTGAAACTTTTTACAGCGTCATAGGATTAAAACCTTGCCTTCTGAACACGAACGCAATCCATCGGAGCACGCTAACACACAGAAATTTACGCAAAATTTTTTCGCACGTTCTGGTGTTCAGAGGTTCATGAAGCTCTTCCCCACACTTAAACGGCATCGTCCGAAAAGTTTCGCGATTATCCGGCAATGTTTTTTTTTCGGGACTTTGAAATTTTTTGCCGAAATGCCATCGGAACACGCGAACACAAAATTTCCGTTTTTTTTCGAACTTTGAAACTTTTTCAAGCGTCATAGGATTAAAACCTGCTTCTAAACACGAATGCAAGCAATCGGAGCACGCTAACACGCAGAAATTCACTTAAAATTTTTTCGCACGTTCTGGTGTTGAGAGGCTCTTAAAGCCCTTCCCCACACTTATAAGACATCGTTCGAAAGTTTCGCGGTTATCCGGCAATTTTTTTTTTTTTCGGAACTTTGAAACTTTTTCCAGCGTCATAGGATTTTAAAACTTGCCCTCTGAACACGAACAGAAGCCATCGGAACACGCGAACACACAGAAATTCTCTTGGGAAATTCTTTGCGCGTTCTGGTGTTCAAAGGCTCTTAAAGCCCTTCCCTACACTCTAAAAGGGGCAGAGTAAGGTTTAGAGATCCGCCGCTATGAATTTTCATGACGATCCGCTGCATAGTCCTGAAGTTGATGCGCTGCAGCGCCACCTAGTAGTGAGTAACACCTAAATGAAGTCAGAGTATAATTCTCCATGCTCAAATGTGTCAGTATAAAATTTTTATAGCGGTCGGCCCAGCGGTATCGAAGTTGATGCGCTGCAGCGCCACCTAGCAGTGAGTAACATCTAAATGAAGTCAGAGTATATTCTCCATGCTCAAATATGTGTCAGTATAAAATTTTTATAGCGGTCGGCCCAGCGGTATCGAAGTTGATGCGCTGCAGCGCCACCTAGTAGTGAGTAACACTCTAAATGAAGTCAGAGTATATTCTCCATGCTCAAATGTGTCAGTATATAAAATTTTTATAGCGGTCGGCCCATCGGTATCGAAGTTGATGCGCTGCAGCGCCACCTAGCAGTGAGTAACATCTAAATGAAGTCAGAGTATAATTCTCCATGCTCAAATATGTCAGTAGAAAATTTTTATAGCGGTCGGCCCAGCGGTATCGAAGTTGATGCGCTGCAGCGCCACCTAGGAGTGAGTAACATCTAAATGAAGTCAGAGTATATTCTCCATGCTCAAATGTGTCAGTATAAAATTTTTATAGCGGTCGGCGCAGCGGTATCGAAGTTGATGCGCTGCAGCGCCACCTAGCAGTGAGTAACATCTAAATGAAGTCAGAGTATATTCTCCATGCTCAAATGTGTCAGTATAAAATTTTTATAGCGGTCGGCCCAGCGGTATCGAAGTTGATGCGCTGCAGCGCCACCTAGCAGTGAGTAACATCTAAATGAAGTCAGAGTATATTCTCCATGCTCAAATGTGTCAGTATAAAATTTTTATAGCGGTCGGCCCAGCGGTATCGAAGTTGATGCGCTGCAGCGCCACCTAGTGGTGATTAAGATCAAAAGTAACAGAGAATATATTCTTCTCTCTCAAATGTGCAATTATAAAAAATTGTATGCCGATCGGTCCAACGGCATAGAAGTTTATGCGCTGCAGCGCCGTCTAGCGTCGAGTTTAAGCAGGAACGGCTAATCTAAAACTATCGTACGTCCTCAAATGTCCATGCGTACTAATTTTCATCAAAAACGGTATTTTCACAGCAAGCGGTCCAACGGAATAGAACCCGACGCTCTTCAGCGCCACCTTGCGGCAATTTATGGCAAAATGGACTGCGTAAAAATATTCTCCGTGTTTAAATATCCCTAGGTACGAATTTTCGTCAAGATAGATCGAACGGTTTTGTCACAGCGAGGCGGTTGAACAGAATTCGACGCTCTGCAGCGCCGCCTAGAGGAAAATGGATAGTGTGAAAATATTCTCCGTGTTCCAATATCCAAGCGCACAAATTTTCGTCAAAATCGCTTGAACGGTATTTTCGTAGCACGCAGTTGAACGGAATAGAAATCGACGCTCTGCAGCGCCGCCTAGAGGAAAATGGATAGTGTGAAAATATTCTCCGTGTTCCAATATCCAAGCGCACAAATTTTCGTCAAAATCCCTTGAACGGTATTTTCGTAGCACGCAGTTGAACGGAATAGAAATCTTCGTTCTGCAGCGCCACCTAGCGTCAAGTTACAGAAAAACGGATAGCGCAAAAGCGTTCTCCGTGCGCAAATATCCGTTCGTACCAATTTTCATCGGAATCTGTTGAACGGTATTTTCACAGCAAGCGGTCCGAAGGAATAGAACCCGACGCTCTTCAGCGTCACCTTGCGGCAATTTATGGCAAAATGGACTGCGTAAAAATATTCTCCGTGTTTAAATATCCCTAGGTACGAATTTTCGTCAAGATCGATCGAACGTTTTTTTCACAGCGAGCGGTTGAACAGAATTCGACGCTCTGCAGCGCCGCCTAGAGGAAAATGGATAGTGTGAAAATATTCTCCGTGTTCCAATATCCAAGCGCACAAATTTTCGTCAAAATCGCTTGAACGGTATTTTCGTAGCACGCAGTTGAACGGAATAGAAATCGTCGTTCTGCAGCGCCACCTAGCGTCAAGTTACAGAAAAACGGATAGCGCAAAAGCGTTCTCCGTGCGCAAATATCCGTCAGTACCAATTTTCATCGGAATCTGTTGAACGGTATTTTCACAGCAAGCGGTCCGACGGAATAGAACCCGACGCTCTTCAGCGCCACCTTGCGGCAAGTTATGGCAAAATGGATTGCGTAAAAATATTCTCCGTGTTCAAATATCCCTACGTACCAATTTTCGTCAAGATAGATAGAACGGTATTCTCACAGCGAGCGGTTGAACAGAATTCGACGTTCTGCAGCGCCACCTAGCGGCGAGCTAGAGGAAAATGGATAGTGTAAAAATATTCTCCGTGTTCAAATATCCATGCGCACAAATTTTCGTCAAAATCGCTTGAACGGTATTTTCGTAGCACGCAGTTGAACGGAATAGAAGTCGACATTCTGCAGCGCAATCTAGCGTCAAGTTACAGAAAAACGGAAAGTGTAAAAGTATTGTACGTCCTCAAATATCCATGTGTACTAATTTTCACAGCAAGCGGTCCGACGGAATAGAATTCGATGCTCTTCAGCGCCACCTTGCGGCAAGTTATGGCAAAATGGATTGCTTAAAAATATTCTCCGTGTTCAAATATCCCTTCGTACCAATTTTTGTCGAGATAGATAGAACGGTATTCTCAGAGCGAGCGGTTGAACAGAATTCGACTTTCTGCAGCGCCACCTAGCGGCGAGCTAGAGGAAAATGGATAGTGTAAAAATATTCTCCGTGTTCAAATATCCATGCGCACATATTTTCGTCAAAATGCCTTCAACGGTATTTTCATAGCACGCAGTTAAACTAAGGTGACCAAACGTCCCCATTTTCTGGGGACAGTCTCCATTTTCAGGACGTTTTTCAAATTGTCCCCAGAATGTAAAAATGGAACTGGGGACAATTTTTTAATTATTGCATTGTTTTTCAATTAAATTGCTGTTAATTATTGCATTAATTGTAAATGTCCCCAGTTTTGTTGCCAGAATCGGGGACATGTCCCCGATTCTGACTACAAAAATCTGGTCACCTTAAGTTAAACAGAATAGAAGTCGACATTCTGCAGCGCAATCTAGCATCAAGTTACAGAAAAACGGAAAGTGTAAAAGTATTGTACGTCCTCAAATATCCATGTGTACTAATTTTCACAGCAAGCGGTCCGACGGAATAGAATTCGATGCTCTTCAGCGCCACCTTGCGGCAAGTTCTGGCAAAATGGATTGTGTAAAAAAATTCTCCGTGTTCAAATATCCCCACGTACCAATTTTCGTCAAGCTAGATCGAACGGTTTTTTCATAGCGAGCGGTTGAACAGAATTCGACGTCCTGCAGCACCATCTAGCGGCGAGCTAGAGGAAAATGTATAGCATAAAAATCTTCTCCTTGACGAAAGACTTGAGTATACCAAATTTCATGGTGTTCGGTCAATAACCTCCTTAACCATTTCGAACTTTTTTCTGTTTCTAAACTTTCGAAATGAAAAATAATCAAATAATATCCATTGTAAATGTTTATGGATGGCGTAATAAATAACTAGCCTCCTTGAGAAATTTTGTGCCATACAAAATTTATATTCTTCACTCCCTTATCACAGACATGTATGCATATATGTGAGTTGCAGTAGTCGTAACCCCCCCATGAAAAATTTATGGATACGCCACTGATGTTTGGCAACAGTTTGCCAGCACATTTGAAGCAAAAATTGTTTCGTCAAAATGACCGCCGGGATTGTACGTAACTACTAATGAGAATATTGAAGATTTTGTAATTTTTTGAATTGATCTTACGCTTATCACTGAATCAATCATTCACTCATAACGATTCCGGACAACCACTAGAAGATAAAACTTACTGCCATTACTCTTTAGAGAAAAAAAAAAAGCGAAAGAACATCTGCACAGTTTGTGCTATCCGCTTCAAGTATATCAAAATTACGTATAAAAATGTAGAAAGAAGTCTGCGCTACTTTAAAAATCTCAAAATCTACCCATTTCCCTATTTTAAAGTTTTTTTTCGTTTTTTTCAGCACCATTTTATTTCCGAAAGTAAATTTAAAAAAAAAAAAAAAAAAAAAAAAGGTGTATTGTTTGCTCGACAACGCGCTGTTTCGAGTGAAGCTGTTTCGAGTGACAATGACATCATACTCCAATCATGGTTTACAGGCTTTGAAGAGAAAACTGAGATTCCAATTCGTTTAAAATTGTTTTTCCAGATAACGTCGTTTAACTTTTTTCGACAGATTTCGGTTTGCATTTAACCCCTCTTGTATTGATGCTTCAAGCAGACGATCATTTTTAATGAAAAAAAAGTTAAACGACGTTATCTGGAAAAACGACTCCTAAGTGTTTTAACCCTTCAAATTCTGGATTTCCTATCATTATGAAGCAGAATTCGTATTGTGTTGGATTGTTCACCCACTAATAAGGAAATTGAGGTCGGTTTAGCCGGTGCTGAAACAGGTTAGCTTTACCCCACTGATTCTTCTCCGACGCGCTGGTCTGGGTTCCGATCACTGCTTCCTCTAGTGGGATCGCGGGTAGAGGTTACCGTAAAAAGGAAATAATTTCAACAGACAAAACCCTTTAGAAGATTAAAAATCAAAATATCATCTACACTGCTTTTACGATCTTCTTGTACTTTTTCATAAATATGTAGAAAGAAATCTGCACTACATTTAAAGAATAAAAATCTACTCGTTCCCTAATTTTAGAGAGATTTTTCGGTACTTTTCCGATCCATTTTATTTCCGAGAGTAATAAAGTGTGTCGTTTGAGTGACATAAGTCACTGTCATCAGGCTTTGAAGGGACAATTGCAATCCCAAATCGTCTGAAATAGTTTTCCTAGATTACACAGTATTATTTTATTTCAGTTATTTTACAGCCTTTATTTACCCTCCTTTCTTCTTTTCAGGAATCTCGTGAAGCTACATTCAGGCTGCTCCGTGCCGCGATGATGTCACCAAGCTAAGCCACGGTCTCCGCCAAGAGATCGCTGAATTTTCTAGAAGAGAACAAAATATCAGCGTAGGAGAGAGAACTGTCAGCTGAGAAAGGATGGCCGTTACATTACGGCTCAATTAAATGCAATACGAAAAGTGAGTCTTTAGAAGGTTGCTAATACAAAATTATTAAATAATTAAACATTACACATATCAACACTTAAACCATATTTATTTTAAAACTTCTACGAATTTATGTTACACACTGAAACGATAAAGAATTAAGCATGCCACATTTGGTCGGTCGCTGGAGCTAAGCCATCCTACATGCACACCAACTGCGAGTGCAAGCGTAATCCTCTTCCTTCAGCGCGAGCCAGGTGCCAAAGTATTTTCCTGCGCGGTTGACAGTTATCGCCTTCCGCGCCGTAACGCGCTAGTTTCCGGATGCAGGAGATTACTGCGGGTCAGACCCCAACAGAACATCTGTTGTTTATTGCCTTATACTTGAAGCCAAAATGTGCCAAATACTGCTGTTATTATACGACTAGAAGTCAGTTGTGAAGCAATTACAACCAGCGCTCTTCTGAAATCGTGAAAAAACTTTCCCATTCCAAAGATTTCGTTTTCTGTACATAGATATTCTTATGTCTACACAGACAATTTCTTTGCTTCGCTTGATTTCCGCTTATAGATACTTGATTTATTTGTGAAAAGAGAAATTAAACTGCATAATCTAGAAAAACAATTTTAAAGCCTCTATAAAAAAAAAAACTTGGCAGTTCGAGCCTCGTCAGGGGTAGATCCCCCTGAACCCCACAAATTTTTTAGTTTCATTATTGCCATATTAAAACGATATTAATTGACTTTGTCATTTTATCGCTCATCTTTTGCGTATTTTGCCTGGTAACCCTATGTTGGAATTTTAATGAATGTAACCTATTTAGGGAAAATACATGTGATGCATATTCTATAGCTTACAAAATATTGTAACAATAGATTAAAGCTGTTGTGAACTAATAGTATTTAAATGCATGTAAAATTATGTCGCATTTTTTTCAATAAAGGGTGATGAGAGATAAAATGACATTCATTAATAGCGCAGTCTTATCTCTTTTCTTTTTGTAAAGGGCTGCAAGAGAGGGTGATGTAATTTAAAATTTTTTTAAAAGTGTCTGTTTTATGTAGTGTCTGAAGTATTTATTACTGAAACGTGACCCTAAAAAACAGCATTAAGTGGAAATGAGACATTTTTCAAAGTGAGAAGTTCACTGAAACGGTGAAACTTTTCACTTTTTGGATAGCGAATGCCGCTGACATAATATTTTTTGTGTCATTATATTGCAATGATCTCATGTTAGTACATATGATGCAAACTTTAAGTCAAGATTAAAATATTTTTTCTTTTCTAGATTCCACATCCCTGGAATTAATTCGAATTACACATGTGAGGAAAAATTTCCGTTTCTTACTGTTCGAAGAATGGGCGGGCACGCAGCTAGTGTAATCATATAAGGTAAAAAGCTATTTTAAAATTTAAATTTATGTTCCATTACATGTATTTTTTAAAATTTTTTATAACTGAATTTGTAACTTATTTTGATAGCTGATATTGTAACTAAGCTATTGTAATCATGGGCGTAGCCAGAAATTTTTCATAGGGAGGGTTACGGCTACTACAACTCATATATATATGTACACGTGTGTTTGATAATGTAACAAAGAATATACATTTTGTATGCCAAAAAAATTCATCATGAGGGTTATGACACCCCCCCCAAAAAACCCTAATGAATCAATTTATAACTGGTTTTGATAGCCGACACTCTAACTATGCTAATGTAATCATAAAACGTGCAAATTTATTAGGCAATTTGGAGTGTTTAGGCTGATTTTATTTTTTACCAACTATGCGAAAAATTCGAGCTGGGAATCGAACCCACGACTGAAGGCATTCCTGGGTTAGAGGCTCAATGCGGCGTGGGTTCGAGGCATGCATTGAGTCGTGTGTTCGAGACTCAATGCGGCAGTCCAAAAATTCCAGAGCTAGGAATCGAACCCATGTATGCCGCATAACGTGCGGGTGCTTTACGACTGAGCTACTCTGGGACGATTCCCAGATGAAATTTCTCGCATTAGAACCGTTGACATTTATCATCTTCCTCTGCAAACCACAGATGGAACAGATGAAACAATTAATTCGTGACAAACTCCGTTACGCTGCGGAATTTATACATATTTTAGAAAGTGTTTCTATCAACCTTTCAAGTTATTAGGCAATATCGAGTGTTTAGGCTGATTTTATTTTTTACCATCTATGCGAAAAAATTCCACAACTGGGAATCGAACACACGACTGCCACATTCGTGGGTTAGTGGCTCAATGCGGCCTGGGTTCGAGGCATGCATTGAGTCGTGGGTTCGAGGCTCAATGCGGCAGTCTAAAAATTCCAGAGCTGATGCAAAATCGTTTAAAAGCAAAAAGTTTCCATGCGTTTCCAGAAAAGATTTAATCCAAAACAAAAGGCACACATGGGATCAAAGTATCATCACTTAATTAATTCTTGAATGGCAGACAAACATTAAAATTTAATGTACAATGTAAACAGTTTTACCATATTAAATGTTATTCATTTTTAGAAGAACGCATGAACATTGTTGAGTTTTTTTTTTTTTTTTTTTTTTTCCACTGGAATTTAGATTTTGATGAGTGATGTGTGGATGTAATTTTTGTCCTTAGCCGTACCCCCATTAAAATTTAATGTACAATGTAAACAGTTTTACCATATTAAATGTTATTAATTTTTAGAAGAACGCAATGAACATTGTTGTTGTTTTTTTTTTTTTTTGTTTTTTTTTTTTTCCACTGGAATTTAAATTTTGATGAGTGATGTGTGGATGTATTTTTTGTCCTTAGCCGTCCTCAACCTTTCAAGTTATTAGGCAATATCGAGTGTTTAGGCTGATTTTATTTTTTACCATCTATGCGAAAAATTCCACAGCTGGGAATCGAACACACACGACTGCCACATTCGTGGGTTAGTGGCTCATTGCGGCCTGGGTTCGATGCATGCATTGAGTCGTGGGTTCGAGGCTCAATGCGGCAGTCTAAAAATTCCAGAGCTGATGCAAAATCGTTTTAAAAGCAAAAAGTTTCCAGAAGAGATTTAATCCAAAAGAAAAGGCACACACGGGATTCAAAGTATCATCACTTAATTAATTCTTGAATGGCAGACAAACATTAAAATTTAATGTACAATGTAAACAGTTTTTACCATATTAAATGTTATTCATTTTTAGAAGACGAACGCCATGAACATTGTTGAGTTTTTTTTTTTTTTTTTTCCACTGGAATTTAAATTTTCATGAGTGATGTGTGGATGTATTTTTTGTCCTTAGCCGTCCTCAACCTTTCAAGTTATTAGGCAATATCGAGTGTTTAGGCTGATTTTATTTTTTACCATCTATGCGAAAAATTCCACAGCTGGGAATCGAACACACGACGGCCACATTCGTGGGTTAAGTGGCTCAATGCGGCCTGGGTTTGAGGCATGCATTGAGTCGTGGTGTTCGAGGCCTCAATGCGGCAGTCTAAAAATTCCAGAGCTGATGCAAAATCGTTTAAAAGCAAAAAGTTTCCACGCGTTTCCAGAAGAGATTTAATCCAAAACAAAAGGCACACACGGGATCAAAGTATCATCACTTAATTAATTCTTGAATGGCAGACAAACATTAAAATTTAATGTACAATGTAAACAGTTTTTACCATATTAAATGTTATTCATTTTTAGCAGAACGCATGAACATTGTTTTTTTTTTTTTTTTTTTTTATAATTTAGATTTTGATGAGTGATGTGTGGATGTATTTTTTTGTCCTTAGCCGTACCCCCATTAAAATTTAATGTACATTAAAATTTATATGTGCAATGTAAACAGTTTTATCATATTAAATGTTATTTCATTTTTGGAAGAACGCATGAACATTGTTGAGTTTTTTTTTTTTTTTTTTTTTTTTTTTTTTTTTTTTATTTTTTCCACTGGAATTTAAATTTTGATGTGTGATGTGTGGGTGTATTTTTTGTCCTTAGCCGTACCCCCCCCCCCCCCGTCCACCCTCCCGCCCCCCCCCCAACCCCCCCCCTGCCTCACTCGGCAGAAGGCAGATTCGAACGCAAGACTGCCAGTTCTCGAGCCGCATGCTCTACCGACTGTACAAGCGTGAATCAACAGAAAATCGTTCATATTCGAAGTGTACTCTTTGAAATGGAGACTAAGAAAATTTTATCGCAGACTGGTTAGCACTGCTTTTAATGAATTTTAGTTAATTTTTTTCCTTAAGCCAATTTAATAAAAAGTAAATGAAAAAAGAATGTGCGAGTGTTTTTTCTGCGCTTGGGGATGGTGGGAGAACGAAACGAAGGTAACTACTGGGATGCTCGAGTTATTTTTATTTTATTTCTCGGAGTTTGCAAGGCATCGATGCTCACATACTACTGACTGTGAATAGGTGCCATTAATTTAAATTGTCAAAATGAATGAATTTCACATTTCCGAGGAGATGAGTGATTGATATGTAATGAACGTTGTCGAGTTTCTGATGATTGTTTTCCCTGTATTAATAGGTTTTGGTTTAGTATACCCATGGCAAGGGTAAATTTTAATCTTTTGTGTTTTAAAGAATTATTCTAATAATCAAAGTAATAATCACGGGATCCAGTGGGGGGGCACATGCCTGGGTATGGGAGCCCCCCCCACCCCCCCCTTATGCCATGCCTCTTGCGAACATCCCCCACTTCCGACTTGTTTTTTTTCGCCTCCGGAGGACGGTCGGTTTTCACGAGTGGGCATGTGAACGCTTGCTTTTAGAATTACCTGACATTAGTGCGCCGGTGTTTTTTTCTGCGCTTGGGGATTGTGCGAGACGAAAGGAAAGGTAACTATACTCGTATGTTCGCGTTATTTTATTTCTCGGAGTTTGCAAGGCAGCGAAGCTCACTCTGCTGACTGTCAATAGTAGTTTGGTTTTGAAAGGGGAAGGGTTTTTTCTTTTTGTTTAAAAAATTTAATATGCAACTGTTTCAATTGTTAACTTGGTTTAAGTTTGTCGCTTCGAAACCGACTTCCGATTGCCCTGGAGGACGGGTTTCAATGAGGGTGGGAGAAATTTAGGTGGTTTTTTGGGGGGGGCGAGGAAAAAAATCTTTGGGTTTTTTTTTCCAGGAGGACATTTGCCTAAATTTTAAAAATTGTGTTTAAATTTTAATAGATCACCTTCTTGGAGTTTCAAAGGTTTTTTTCCCCTTTGAATAATATTTAACTTTTTTTTTCAATTTATCAATTAAAATACACAGCGGGGAATCGCCCCGTTTTGGAGTTTTGATTTGGGTTCGTGCCATGAGTTTTGGAAGGTTTTTCTTCCAGAGACATTTGCCATTTTAAAACTGTGTTTATATTGTATATTAAATTTTAATGTATGCCATCTAAGAATGGCATTGTGTGATAATTCAGAAATCATTACGTGATAATGTTTTGTTTCGGTGAGTGAGTTGCGTTTTGGAAGGTTTTCTTCGAATAACATTTAATATGGCAAGCTGTTCAAATTGTATACTAAAGTTTAATGTTTGTGCGCTTCGAACCGACAGTTCGATTGCCGCTGCAGGCCGTTCAAGAGGGTGGGAGAATTGGGGGTGGGCGAGGAAATATCTTTGGAAGGTTTTCTTCCAGAGACATTTGCCATTTTAAAACTGTGTTTAAATTGTATATTAGCCATCCTCTTGAGCTTTCGAAGGTTTTCTTTGAATAATATTTCCTTCTTTTCAATAACATTCATACTACATTTCATTATCTGCCCCGTATGCGAGAATAATTTGTATTTGTTCGTGCCATGAGTTTTGGAAGGTTTTCTTCCAGAGACATTTGCCATTTTAAAACTGTGTTTATATTGTATATTAAATTTTAATGTATGCCATCTAAGAATGCATTGTGTGATAATTCAGAAATCATTACGTGATAATGTTTTGTTTCGGTGAGTGAGTTGCGTTTTGGAAGGTTTTCTTCGAATAACATTTAATATGGCAAGCTGTTCAAATTGTATACTAAAGTTTAATGTTTGTGCGCTTCGAAACCGACAGTTCGATTGCCGCTGGCAGGCCGTTCAAGAGGGTGGGGAGAATTGGGGGTGGGCGAGGAAATATCTTTGGAAGGTTTTCTTCCAGAGACATTTGCCATTTTAAAACTGTGTTTAAATTGTATATTAGCCATCCTCTTGAGCTTTCGAAGGTTTTCTTTGAATAATATTTCCTTCTTTTCAATAACATTCATACTACATTTCATTATCTGCCCCGTATGCGAGAATAATTTGTATTTGTTCGTGCCATGAGTTTTGGAAGGTTTTCTTCCAGAGACATTTGCCATTTTAAAACTGTGTTTATATTGTATATTAAATTTTAATGTATGCCATCTAAGAATGCATTGTGTGATAATTCAGAAATCATTACGTGATAATGTTTTGTTTCGGTGAGTGAGTTGCGTTTTGGAAGGTTTTCTTCGAATAACATTTAATATGGCAAGCTGTTCAAATTGTATACTAAAGTTTAATGTTTGTGCGCTTCGAAACCGACAGTTCGATTGCCGCTGCAGGCCGTTCAAGAGGGTGGGAGAATTGGGGCGTGGGCGAGGAAATATCTTTGGAAGGTTTTCTTCCAGAGACATTTGCCATTTTAAAACTGTGTTTAAATTGTATATTAGCCATCCTCTTGAGCTTTCGAAGGTTTTCTTTGAATAATATTTCCTTCTTTTCAATAACATTCATACTACATTTCATTATCTGCCCCGTATGCGAGAATAATTTGTATTTGTTCGTGCCATGAGTTTTGGAAGGTTTTCTTCCAGAGACATTTGCCATTTTAAAACTGTGTTTATATTGTATATTAAATTTTAATGTATGCCATCTAAGAATGCATTGTGTGATAATTCAGAAATCATTACGTGATAATGTTTTGATTCGGTGAGTGAGTTGTGTTTTGGAAGGTTTTCTTCGAATAACATTTAATATGGCAAGCTGTTCAAATTGTATACTAAAGTTTAATGTTTGTGCGCTTCGAAACCGACAGTTCGATTGCCGCTGCAGGCCGTTCAAGAGGGTGGGAGAATTGTGGGGTGGGCGAGGAAATATCTTTGGAAGGTTTTCCTTCCAGAGATATTTGCTGTTTTAAAAATGTGTTTAAATTGTATATTAGCCATCCTCTTGAGCTTTCGAAGGTTTTCTTTGAATAATATTTCCTTCTTTTCAATAACATTCATACTACATTTCATTATCTGCCCCGTATGCGAGAATAATTTGTATTTGTTCGTGCCATGAGTTTTGGAAGGTTTTCTTCCAGAGACATTTGCCATTTTAAAACTGTGTTTATATTGTATATTAAATTTTAATGTATGCCATCTAAGAATGCATTGTGTGATAATTCAGAAATCATTACGTGATAATGTTTTGATTCGGTGAGTGAGTTTGCGTTTTGGAAGGTTTTCTTCGAATAACATTTAATATGGCAAGCTGTTCAAATTGTATACTAAGTTTAATGTTTGTGCGCTTCGAAACCGACAGTTCGATTGCCGCTGCAGGCCGTTTAAGAGGGTGGGAGAATTGGGGAGTGGGCGAGGAAATATCTTTGGAAGGTTTTCTTCCAAAGATATTTGCTGTTTTAAAAACTGTGTTTAAATTGTATATTAGCCATCCTCTTGAGCTTTCGAAGGTTTTCTTTGAATAATATTTCCTTCTTTTCAATAACATTCATACTACATTTCATTATCTGCCCCGTATGCGAGAATAATTTGTATTTGTTCGTGCCATGAGTTTTGGAAGGTTTTCTTCCAGAGACATTTGCCATTTTAAAACTGTGTTTATATTGTATATTAAATTTTAATGTATGCCATCTAAGAATGCATTGTGTGATAATTCAGAAATCATTACGTGATAATGTTTTGTTTCGGTGAGTGAGTTGCGTTTTGGAAGGTTTTCTTCGAATAACATTTAATATGGCAAGCTGTTCAAATTGTATACTAAAGTTTAATGTTTGTGCGCTTCGAAACCGACAGTTCGATTGCCGCTGCAGGCCGTTCAAGAGGGTGGGAGAATTGGGGGTGGGCGAGAGGAAATATCTTTGGAAGGTTTCCTTCCAAAGATATTTGCTGTTTTAAAAATGTGTTTAAATTGTATATTAGCCATCCTCTTGAGCTTTCGAAGGTTTTCTTTGAATAATATTTCCTTCTTTTCAATAACATTCATACTACATTTCATTATCTGCCCCGTATGCGAGAATAATTTGTATTTGTTCGTGCCATGAGTTTTGGAAGGTTTTCTTCCAGAGACATTTGCCATTTTAAAACTGTGTTTATATTGTATATTAAATTTTAATGTATGCCATCTAAGAATGCATTGTGTGATAATTCAGAAATCATTACGTGATAATGTTTTGATTCGGTGAGTGAGTTGCGTTTTGGAAGGTTTTCTTCGAATAACATTTAATATGGCAAGCTGTTCAAATTGTATACTAAAGTTTAATGTTTGTGCGCTTCGAAACCGACAGTTCGATTGCCGCTGCAGGCCGTTCAAGAGGGTGGGGAGAATTGGGGAGTGGGCGAGGAAATATCTTTGGAAGGTTTTCTTCCAGAGACATTTGCCGTTTTAAAACTGTGTTTAAATTGTATATTAGCCATCCTCTTGAGCTTTCGAAGGTTTTCTTTGAATAATATTTCCTTCTTTTCAATAACATTCATACTACATTTCATTATCTGCCCCGTATGCGAGAATAATTTGTATTTGTTCGTGCCATGAGTTTCTGGAAGGTTTTCTTCCAGAGACATTTGCCATTTTAAAACTGTGTTTTATATTGTATATTAAATTTTATTGTA
>JAWZYV010002880.1:0-14902 GCA_038373885.1 Cheiracanthium punctorium | reverse complement strand
ATTTTTTTTCTGAAAAGTCACATATTAAAATGTTCTCCAGAATGCAAGTAACGGAGCGAAGGTACCTAACTTTCTCCACTCGGTTGTTCATTTTCAAGGTCGTTCTTCTGACGTGAGGCGAGCAATGGAGAGACAGGGAAGTGGGGAAGGGGAGTGGAGTGAAGACATGAGCGCGCAATTGGGAAATAGGAATTTTTACATTCCCCCTCCCCGAGATAAATCATTTAATTTTTTAAAAATAAAACTAACGAATTTTTAGATTTCCCCCCCCCCCGAGATAAATCATTTATTTAAAAAAAAATAAAACTAAAGAGGTACATATTCCCACCAGGAGTCTTGAAATTCCAACCATCTGCAATTTCTTTTTACCAATGTGTGTGTGTATAACGCGTACAGACATTCAATAAAGTATTCGACTATGAGCCAAATTTCCTATTTCAGTTTTGTTAATGATTAATCACTTTTCATGAAGAATCATGTTTTAAATATGAAATTTACTTACGAAATTTTTCTTACACTGGAATACTTTTTTTAGAGGGTGTACAAAGTTTCATGAAAAATTATCACAAAATTAGCCACTTGATTTGTCCCCCAAAATACTCTTATAGAAATATGGTCGCCTTAGTGGAGATTGAGAGAGAGAGATGGGACGGCGACCGCGCTAATCTAATCGACCAACCCTCCCCTTCGCGTCGCCACTACGCGAAATTCAGGCAGACTGGTTATTATATTGATGACTGGGACAGTCGTTAATGCTTAATTTAAAGAAAGGTTTAGATATTTGCCACGAATGTAGTCTTTTACTCTTTGGTGATTCTTTGCAATTTACGCATTAGCATAAACGATAATCATTTCACTTTATGGTTGCCACTAAATCAGCTCTCCATAATCTTTACGCATAATTCTTGTCAAATTGGCGTATTTAGCACCAGGGCCCTACTATCACACGGGCAAATCGGGACTTTGCCCTGGGCCCCCGGCTCGAAATGGCTCCCAATTTCAAATGTTGTTCTTTTTTATAAAAAAATTTTATGAAAAATAAAACAAATTTCATTGATGGGGGGGGGCCCAAATTCCTTCGAGGCGGGGCCCCCTGTTGGTCATAATCAGTTCCTGTTTAATACTGCAATATATTTTCCGCGATTCGAAAACGTGTCCCGTTTAAAATCTCAATTGAAAATAATGCTGGATAATTCACTGGTGAAAAAACTGCATTCAATTCTTTTTCTGGCAACGTAAAATAAAATATAGAATTATTTCATGCGTGACGTATGTTTTGCTTGTGAGTCGGTTATTCTGATTGAATTTCGAAAGGGATTTTAAACTTGTGACATCACAATGACGCACATTTCACATTCGGAAACTCAGTTGTTTTAAAGTAATTTTATTTATTTTTTTCAACTGGCAATATTAATCATTCTTAATGTCTCTAAGAATACCAAACCACAAGTTATCATACTGTTGCGGAATTACTCTGCTACTCCTGGGGTTCGTCGTTCTAAAGTCCAGTTGGTGTAAAAAGTTAAAGTAAAAAGTCACTTGTCAGGATGGAACACAAACTTTATTGCTTCTAGAACTTCGTAGAACTATCAGCTGTACGCAATTCACAAGCACAATCTTGCAGTAACGTGCTTTTAGTGCTTTTAACAATCCGCTTAGATCAGAAGCTCTCACAAATGCAGTATTTCTCACACAAAATAAGTCACTTTCACAGGCAAAAAACTCAGTGAAAATATACGAGAAATAACACTAACAGTCTCTCAAGACTCAGCGATGAAAAATGTACACACAGCACTTTAAAAACAGCTTCATACAGCAAGCTAAAACACAGCTTCTATAGCACTATCAATTCACAAAGCGTACTGAGAGCTCTTCACACATTGAGCGTTCAACTCGCACTGAACTGTCGGGACAGCGCGCAGGTTTATATAGAGGAGGCAGAAACTGCGGAAGCTTCTAGAGGAGCATATTTCTTGAAGATTCTACATAAAGAATATTGATTACGTCATAGAAGAGAAATGTTAGGTTATTACGCGTTTATTAATACAGGAAAAACAACTTCCAGGCCCCATTGGGAAAATCGTGCCAAATGACCAAAAAGTCGCAGAGCTTGGCGACTTTTGGCGAAATAGCGCCAAATTTGGAGCCAAAAATTAGTCCTCAAAAGTGAAGAGATCTAAGCTCTAGGACCAATATTTCTCGAGTTTTCTAGAACCTCCATTGAAAAACAATGGAAAACCGAAACCTCCATATCTCCGGTTCTAATTAGCCGATTTTGATGCAACAAAAAGCAAAATTTATGTATTTGAAGCGTAGAATACGAATTTTAAACCATTTTAAGCCCCAGAGCAGCGGCTTGCCCCGAAAATTCGTAACATTGCCCCCTTCCCAAGGACTCCACTCCCGGGCAGTACACTCCCCAGTTAGGAGGTCACACAAATATATACAGTGTCCAACCGTTAACCAAATCTTAACAACATAATTTAAGCAAATAATCAATAAACACAGTAAGAAAATACACTCTAATAAATAAATAATAGACATAATAAACAATTACACTAATAAGTAATAAATGTAATAAACAAATACACATTAATTAAAACCAATATATTACAAATATGTACACTAAACATGGCGTAAGTAGTGAGTGAAAGAGAGTTGACGAAAGAGGAAGAGAAGAGAAAGACAGGAAAGAAATGAGAGTTGAAAGAAAGGAGGAATTACGCCATAGTGACCACGGTCTGATAGTCAAATAACTAATTACAAACGCGGTAGATGGCTAACCGATCGTAATGTACAACTCTTGGCTTCGAGTTTGGTGACTTACGAATCCGTATGATGACGTCATTCAGACGGTTTAGGACTGTGTAAGGACCGTCCCACGGCGATTGCAGCTTGGGAGACAGGCCTTTCCGTCGAGTAGGATTCCACAGCCAAACTTTTTCACCTTCGTTGAAGTCATGTCCTGTAGCTTTCGTGTCGTAGCGATTCTTCATCATCTCCGTGTTCAGGTTGATCCGCTCCCGAGCAAAATGATGCACGTCTTCAAACCGTGCCCGAAGATTTTCCACGTACTCTTCTGGCGATGAAGGCGCATCTGGAGGGCGGCCGAACACTAGATCGGCGGGAAGACGAAGATCTCTGCCGAATAGCATCTGGGAAGGTGTGAAGCCGGTAGTCTCATGGACGGCACTCCTATAGGCCAGCAGGAAGAGTGGGAGTTTCTTCTCCCAGTCCTCTTGATTCCTAGATACCAGGAGCGAGAGGTTGTTCAAAATTGTGCGATTGAACCTCTCCACCATGCCGTCAGATTGTGGGTGTAAAGGCGTAGTCTGGGTTTTGTCTATTCCGAGAAGTTGACATAGTCCTTTAAGACTGCAGAGGTAAAGTTCGTTCCTTGGTCGGAATGAAGTTGCAGAGGGGGTTCCATATCTGGAAATCCATTCTTGCACCAGTACCTCTGCTACTGTCGTAGCTTCTTGATCGGGAATAGGAAACGCTTCGGGCCATTTAGAGAAATAGTCAATGACAACTAGGATGTATTTGTTGCCATCCGAAGTTCGCGGAAGAGGTCCCAAGATGTCGAGGGCAATTCTCTCGAAAGGCGCTCCTACATTATAACGATGTAGTTTTCCACGGCTTCGTTTCTTCGGGCCTTTACGGGCGGCACAGGCGTCGCAAGCTTGACACCACCTTTCGACATCGCCTCGAGCCTTAGGCCAGCAGAAGCGCTCGCGAACTTTCTGCAGGGTCTTCATTACGCCAAAATGGCCTCCAGTTAAGCCATTATGCAGCTCTTCATTTTCCTTCGGAATCCTCGAGCGAGGGAGTACTAACTGCCATCGGAGCATCTTGCCGTCGTCCGACTTCCATTTACGATACAGGACTCCATTTCTCAGGCGAAGCGAATCCCATAAAGCCCAGTACTGTTTTGTTGCCGGACTGTAAGATGATATTTCTTGCCAACTGGGTTTAGTGCTTGATTTCTCTAGTAACTCCACAATAGGTTTGATGTCGCTATCAGCTAACTGGTCCGCCCGAACATTTTCGTCACTCCAGGGATCTTGAGATGGTGCCGATGATGTAACTTGGCGGCCAACAGTATGTTTTAGATGGTAATTTTTCTCCGCCCTGGAGCAATAGCGACAACTGTCTATGCAGGGCCTTCTCGACAAAGCATCTGCATTTCCATGAGATGACCCTTTCCGATGACGTATCTCGATGTCATATTCTTGTAATCGCTGTATCACCTGGCTATTTGGCCCTCTGGATTCTTGAAATTTAGAAGCCAGATTAAAGAGGCATGGTCCGTTTGGAGCAGGAACTTTCGGCCGTACACGTAATGATGGAAGTGCTCCACGGCCTTAATGATAGCAAGAAGTTCCTTTCTCGTAACACAATAGTTACGTTCTGCCTTTGAAAGGCATTTGCTCCAGTAAGCAATGACGTGTTCTTAGCCATCTATCTCCTGGGACAAAACTGCTCCGACACTCTCCTTACTTGCGTCTGTGTCCAGGATAAATGGTTGTCAGGGTGAGGATACGACAGGATCGGCGAAGATGTTAAAGCCGTCTTCAGTTCGTTGAATGCGTACTCACATTCCCTAGTTCATAGAAATTTCTCTCCAGTCTCTGTCAATTTGTGAAGAGGTCTTGCAATTTGAGAAAAACCCTTCACGAATTTTCGATAGTAAGTACACAGACCGAGAAAACTTCGTAAGTCATGGATATTCTCCGGACGACTCCAGTTCTTGACTGCGGACGTCTTTTCGGGATCGGTTCGGACTCCGTGGGCGGATATTATGTGCCCGAGGTAACGTACTTCCCGACGAAACAAATTGCACTTCGATGGACTTAGTTTCAAGTTTGCCTCTTTTAATTTCTGCAGTACCTTTCGAATGTTCTCGAGATGCTCTTCGAAAGTCCTTCCGACGATGATGATATCGTCCAAATAAACGAGACATGCTTCGTAGGAAAGTCCTCTCAACACTGTCTCCATTAGTCGCTCGAATGTAGCAGGTGCGTTGCAGAGTCCAAAAGGCATAACTTTGAACTGCCACAATCCTTGTCCCGTGGTGAACGCAGTCTTTTCACGGTCATCGGGATGGATTTCTACTTCCCAGTAGCCACTCTTGAGATCCAGAGGGAGAACCATTCATTTCCCGATAAAATGTTCAATGTGTCGTCTATCCGGGAAGAGGGTAGCTTTTTTCTTGGTAATGTCATTCAGACGTCTGTAGTCAACGCAGAACCAGGTGGAACCATCTTTCTTTCGGACCAAAACAATCGGCGAGGCCCACGGACTAGTCGATGGCTCGATGACGTCATCACGCTGCATCTCCTCTAAAAGTCTGCTCACCTCTTCTTGCTTAGCAAACGGCAGCCGCCTAGGATGTAGCTTGATGGGAGAATGGCTGCCTGTATCTATCCTATGTTGAGTTAAGCTCGTACGGCCAAAGTCACCCGAAGTTCGGGAGAAGAGGTCTTCAAATTCAGCTATTACTTTCTCCGCAGCGCTTCTCTGTTCTGCCGTTAACTCCACGTCTTGTAATAATTCCTTGGTGAGGCACTCGGAAGATTTAGCTGTCGTTTGGCTGATGTTCTCATTAATGCAGGTAACAGGAGTGCATGTCGCCAACACTTCATTTTTCTTTATCACCTTCGACTTGTCCGTCACATTTGCTACTCTAACTGGAATTTCTGTTCTCGACAAGTCCACAAGTGTTGCTCCCACAAGTACTTCTCTGACGGAATCACTATTGTTTAGATGTTCGATTAATCCAAAACGGAATTTATTGCTTTCTTTTACTGTTCCAGAAATTATTAAATCAGTTCTGGGAGGTAGAGTGATATCAGTCTGGGCTATTATTTGCTGAACAGGCAAAACAGTTTCATTTCTAATATCTAACGCAGCTATTTCTTCTGAGTCTGAACGAAGCTCATTATTCTTAAAGTCCAAATTAAATTTGTGTGATTTTAAAAAGTCCAGTCCGAGAATAAAAGAGTCTGTAATATTGGCGACATATACCACATGGTCGTATCTGGCATTTCCAAACGTGATTTCTACTTGCGCTTTTCCGCCCACTTCGATCTTGTCACCTGTCACAGTCTGGAGAGTCTGCGAGGGCGGAGTCCAGAAAATCTTCAAGTTTAATTTCTTGGCCAGATCCGTCCTTAAGATGGTTACGTTCGCTCCAGTATCAATCACCATGTGGCATGGGGAACCATTAACGTATCCCAGTACGAAGAGTCCATTACTGCCGCCATTCACTGATGAAATCTGCAAGACTTTTAGGTGGGGCTTTTGACTATCTGGCAACCTCCGCACCGCGAGGTGTCCACCTCCTAGTTTCCCTCCTTCATGTTCTTAGAGTTCTCTTGCTGGTCATGAGACTTTCGACCACAATACTTTTTGTACATGGCCTTCGACGCCACACTTCCAGCATTTTACTTTCTTTGGGCCATCTCTTGTTCTATCGGATCTTAATTTTCGCTCTATGAGATCTTCAATTCTCTTCAACCTGTTCTCGACGCTCTCTGTGTCTTTGTCAGCTCCCTCTTGGACCGTGACCGCTCTAACAGCATGCCGATCTTTTCTCACGGCCCGCTGAGCTGCCTCTAGCTTCATTGCGAACGCAAGAGCAGACTTAAAATCCTGATAATCCTCCAACATGAGTGACTTTTGGGTTTCTGGATCCCTGACGGCTTCAATAAAATGACGCACGGCCATTTCTTCTCGAACATCATCGAGGCGGTTCATATAGGCTAGATGACACAGCCTATCTATGTCCGAAGCCAGCTCTTGAAGGATCTCGCCAGATCTTTGCACTCTTGACTTAAGTTGTATTCTACTATATTCTTTCTGGCACTTCTCTCCGAATTTCAACTCCAAGCACTTGCGAGGGCGTCAAAATCTCCTATCTTCGTCTCTCCAATGGTTTGCAAAATGCTAATTGCGTCTCCGCTAAGGGAAGCGGCCAGTTGATTAGCTTTCTCGGACTCGCTCCAACCATTGGCTCTGGCGACGATCGAAAATTGGGTCTTGTAAGCTTCCCAGGGAGTCTTTACATCATAAGGCGCGAGTTTCACTGCTGGGAGGCGTGACGACAACCTGGTGTTTTCTGCTACCTTTCCCAGCTTTACCAAACTGTCCAGTTTTTCTTCTAACTTGTGATCGATCTTTTCGTCAATTCTTTCCTCGTATTTCGCTTGAATTTCTTCCAGGAGCGACATTCTCTTCTCCATATTTTCTTGATTTGTCTCTACTCTCTCCAGTCCGGATTTCATTTCTTCTAGCCCGGCTTCTATTTTCCGCTCCAGTCCTGATTTCATCTCGTCGTGTGCGGCTCTTAACTCCTCCAATCCGGTTTTCATTTCATTGTGTGCAGCCTTTAATTCCTCCAATCCGGTTTTCGTCTCGACTTGTCCGGCTACAATTTTCTTTTCTAAATCGGTCTGTCCGGCTTCAATTTTCTTCTCTAAATCCGTCTTCATCTGTTCTTGTCCGGCTTTCATCTCGTTTTGTCTGGATTTCATTTCCTGCATCATATTCATGAGCTTTTGAAGTTGTTCTTCCATTTTTCGTGTAGTCAAAACCATAAACTGGAAAATTAAAGTCTTTCTTTAGAACCCCGATTCTGACACCAAATGTTGCGGAATTACTCTGCTACTCCTGGGGGTTCGTCGTTCTAAAGTCCAGTTGGTGTAGAACGTGCTGGTAAAAAGTCCAATGGTCAGGATGGAATATAACTTTATTTCTTCTAGAACTTCGTAGAACAATCAGCTGTACACAATTCACAAGCACAATCTAGCAATAACGTGCTTTTAACAATCCGCTTAGATCAGAAGCTCTCACAAATGCAGTATTTCTCACACAAAATAAGTCACTTTCACAGGCAAAAATTCAGTGGAAATATACGAGAAATAACACTAACAGTCTCTCAAGACTCAGTGATGAAAAATGTACACACAGCACTTTAAAAACAGCTTCATACAGCAAGCTAAAACACAGCTTCTATAGCACTATCAATTCACAAAGCGTACTGAGAGCTCTTCACACATTGAGCGTTCAACTCGCACTGAACTGTCGGGGCAACGCGCCGGTTTATATAGAGGAGGCAGAAACTGCGGGAAACTTCTAGAGGAGTATATTTCTTGAAGATTCTACATAAAGCGAGAATATTGATTACGTCATAGAAGAGAAATGTTAGGTTATTACGCGTTTTTAATGCAGGAAAAACAACTTCCAGGCCCCATTGGGAAAATCGAGCCAAATGACCAAAAAGTCGCAGAGCTTGGCGACTTTTGGCGAAATATCGCCAAATTTGGCGCCAAAAATTTGTCCTCAAAAGTGAAGAGATCTAAGCTCTAATATTTCTCGAGTTTTCTAGAACCTCCATTGAAAAACAATGGAAAACCGAAACCTCCATATTTCCGGTTCTAATTGGCCGATTTTGATGCAACAAAAAGCAAAATATATGTATTTGAAGCGTAGAATACGAATTTTAAACCATTTTAAGCCCCAGAGCAGCGGGTTGCCCCAAAAATTCGTAACAATACTGAAATTTTTAAGCAGCTACTATTGAAATTAAAAATCCTTCTTTATTTAAAAATTCGTAAAATATCTCCTAATTTATATTTTCCTCTGGTTTCTCTTTTAAAGGAGGGCGAAATGTATGCTCCGTCATTTGACAAAATATAAAAAAAAGTTATGACGGATAGAATTCAAGATGCAGCACTTTTAAAAGTATTTTACGAAAATCAGCGTTAAATTAAATTTTATTTGAAAAATTCCCCGAAATATGTAAATTATGTTATACAGTCCAAACAAACAGTTTTTAAAAGAAAATTTTCTCCTCTATCCGATGATGTATTTTTTTCTTGCGAGTGTAATTACCGGCGTTATTACGTATTAAGCTAGAAAAATCGCTAAAAATAGGACAAAGTATAAAATAAAACATTTTCTAATTCGAATTTCGAAAAAATCACTTCGAGGCGTATTAGGATCTGTCCTAGTGAAGCCGTATGTAAAATTCGGTAGGTCTGCGATCAACCGTCTCGGCGCATGCTCACGAATGTGCTGAAATCGGACATTTGCGGAGCCTTCTACCCTGAAAATTGCGAAAAATCGTTAAAAATTAGGTAACGGGTGGATTTCCAGAATTTTAAAATAGCCTACGGCCTATTCTATGTCGTTTTACGTCTATATGCAAAATTTCAAGCCGATCGGTCTGACGGTGTGGGAGCAGTTCCCGGACAAATAAACAAACAAACAAGCAGACAAACTTTCACATTTATATAATAGATGTATAAATCAAAATTAAATATTCAACAGCAAAAATGGGCAATTTCAGATAGAATCTATCAATAAAAAAATGCATTGCGACTGAAATTGAACATTTACATCTCCCTGAACCGTAATGAAAATCTCCAATTTTTTGCCAACTAGCCGTATTTAAGAAATGTTTAAGAATCTTTCAAATTTTCAATCATTGTATTTATAATACAGACACTGCAGTACAGCGTTCCGAAATAGCAAGAATATTTTTGTAGGCGATATGAGGCTCCGATTTCAAGGTGATAAAACTATAGCTCCCCCATGACTTTGGAGATAAAGGAAGTGCAAGACCATCACATGATTACTTCTCTCTCCCTCGTCCACCCTTCCTTTCTTTTTCAGTTTGTTTTTAGCGTTTTTTGTGTACGAGGCGTTTGCGTTTAGCGTTTTTTTTATGTCCATTTAGTGAGCATTTATGTCTTTGATTTGTGATTGAGTTCAATTTGGTTTTGTTGTTTTACTATCATGAGTAGAAAAAGTCATTCTTCATCAACAAGGAAAACTACTGACGATCCAACTGTCGGCCAACCTCTAGATAAAAGTGATAGCAATGTTTTACCTACTAAAAGTGATGTACTACGTTATTTTGACTGGGTAAGAAATCAGTTGAAGTCTGAAGGATGTCATCAACCAAAGAAAAGGGTAGTTGCAATGCGAGTGGCCCGTAAGCTAGAAGAAATATGGAAGACTTCTATTCCTGTTTCATCTGTAAGCAACATTGTTTTTATGATTTTAAAACTACACGAGAGATCTGAAAAGATGAAAAAGTCATCAGAGTGTAACGCAAAAAATGCCAAGAGCTTTAAAACGTCCGTTGAAAAGTTCAAAATTTGACATTGTAAATAATCTTTCTGATATTTGTTCATGCAAGAGTAGAGATTTAAAGAAATGTTTGTGTTCAGCGCAAAGGAAGGTTCCACAACTGGAACATAAGTTCTTGAATGACCAACGAAACCTGAGGGTTATGGTTATAGGAGGAATTGACACAGTAGAGAGTAAAAAAAAGTCGAGAAACGTGCTAAAAGAAAGGAAAAGTCCATACAATTCGAGTTAAACTGAAGCCACCAATCAACAAATATCCCTACTTTACGACATGAAGGCATTGTTAGTAACACTGACAGCGATTGAATTCAACAAGATTTAAGTGATTAAGTGTTTTGGCTATAAAAAATAAAATACCAGAAAATAAAAAGGCAAATTCTAGCGTTTCAGTAAAGCAAGTCCTTCCAGTAGACGTGGCATCATTTTCCAGAGTATGTGATCGCAGAGCAATTTCCAATAGAGCGGGACCGCAACTAGCAATTGCTCTTTTACAGGATTTAAAAGTTGTGACACCAGAAAATCATACGGCGGTAATTGATAAATCGAAAGTTTATCGTGAAAGAGTAAAGTACCGTGAAAGTATTGCAACTCGCACCTAAGAAATAATTTCTCTCTATTTTGATGGTCGGAAGGATGAAACTATAGTCAAAGAAAATGTACGTGGTAAATCTGTCAGGAAAACTATACAAGAACACATATCTTTGGTTGAAGAACCAGGTTCAATATATCTTGGTCATGTAACTGCATGGAATGGTAACTACATGGAATGTAACTGCATTGATGTGACAACTATCAAAGCTCTTGGATGAGATGGTACGCCCACAAACACTGGAGTTTCTAATGGATCAGGTTGCAGGTTGGAAAAGCTACTTGCGTTTGTGATGCACTGCCTACAATTATCAAAATAAATAGACAGTGAAATCAAGATTTATTTTGGATAACCTTTAAATATTCAATGTTCTTTATTTGTAACCTTTATGTGTTTGTTTATATCTTTTGTAACCTTTTTCATCTAAAGATCACACTTTCTGATTTTTAATTTTAATATATTTTTGTTCCTCCAAAAATTTTTTATAATGTGTAATTATTTCTAATGTCACCCCTCCCTCCCCCCCCAGAATAAAAAATAAACTGAGAAACTAATAAACTAATGAAAAATTAATATACATTTTATTTGCACTGTTGGTAGAAGTTTACCAATGTAAAATATCGTCTGGAAATTTTTGAATATTTGATAAAATAGCAAGGTTTTTAAAATTAGATTCCAGTAGACTAATATAGTTAATGGTACAAATGAATTTTTTAAAAGTCTGTTGTCTTTCTAAACTTCAAGTTTTTGTACTTAAAAAGTATAAATATACATTATATTCATGTATATATATATTTTTTAAAATACACATTTAAATACACATGTGTATTTTTTAAAATACACATTTAATAAGGTAAAAAAAGTTGAATTTCAAGTTAATTCCGGAAGACTAAATATTTTTCGATTTCAAAAAAACTTTTTTTGGTTGATATGTGTTGACAGTGATAACTTTTTAGCAACTTGAAAGTTTGATTTTCCAAAAAAACATTTTCGTGATACACCCTATTATATAATTATACAGGAGGCTGTACCGAATTTCTTTCTACTGTTTTTTTTTGTGACATTTATTAAAAAGTAAAATTTGAAAAAAATGAAGTCCATTCGTTGAGGCGCAGCTTTCTAAAAATTGCACTTATGTAAGTCTAATGTTTACTGAACTGTTTGACCTTAGAATTTTGAGCATTTATCGAGAACTAGAAGATAAAGCCCGTTGTGAGGGCAATTACAACGGGCATTAACGAAGAACATTTGATAAAAATATACCTACACTCAAAATATTTAATCTTCTTCGACTTAAAATAATGCTTCATTTACAATTTTTATTATTTACCGAAATCGAATTTCATGCTCTTCTGGAAACGTAGGGAAACTTTTAGCATTCGAACAGTTTTTTTGTGGCAATAATCCTTCTTACATCCATGCTTCATGCAGAGTAAATCATTTTATTTGTGAAAAAAAAATAAAGCTCTGATCTGGAAAAACGATTTTAAACGAATTGGAATCACAATTTTCTCTTCAAAGCAGGATGACCCTGACTTCAATATGACGTCAGTGTCAATTGAGACAAATGATTTTTTTTACTTAAATGATTACCTTTTTCTACTCTCGGGAATAATATAGAGCTGAAAATAATGAAAATTCTATTAAAAATTAGGGAACGGGTGGATTTTCAGATTTTTAAACTAGCGCAGATTATATTTTGTACACATAATTATGAAAATTTTCAAGCGGATTGTACAAACTGTGTAAATTTTATTACGTTTTTAGACAATAACTTTTTAATCTGCTTGTATTAATGATAGTAGACGTTTTTTCTTCGAGTGGTTCATCCGGATATGTTACAGAGTCACTATATCAGTGAGTCAAAGATAAGCGTAACTGTATAGTAGGATGGCGTAGGAGTGATTTTTAATAACGGAAATATAAAATACGTACAAATTGAAAAACAAATGCATTTCCACAGTTATTTTGCTACAGTGCTGCAGCGTGAGGCGAAGTCCTGTAGCTACGTAATTTTTCCATCGCAAAGTCTTTTGATGTTTGAATTCTTTAGTGATGAAAGAGATATTTAATTCAATTTGTGCATAAGCATTTATTTAAAGAACTTTCTTACAGGCCAAATGGAATAATTTTCTAACGAAACTAATTTTTGAATATTTAATATTCTCATTAAACAGCATTACATTTTTTTAGTCTTTTTTTTTCAAATTATTTTTCAAATATAGGACATTATTTACTAATTTGTATAAAATATATATATATGCGAATTATAAGGTAATTGTATATACCACATGCCACCTAAAATTACATAATAGGTGTTCAACATCGTTTTTAAAACATGGAGCAAATTTGAAAGAATAAAATGTGGTTATAAATGCGAATAAAAACGACTTAAAAAGGGAGAAAGCACTTCAATAACTTTTGCTGGCATAATTCATAGTTTAGCAAAACTAAGTAAAAGGAAAATAAATCAAATGGGAATGACAGTTCCCATAAACTTATTTCAAACTTTTGAACCAACAATGCATAAATCTTGAGAAATATGACGAATATAATGTAAGAGTTTAAAGCAATAAAACTGCCTTGCATAAAAAATAACATCTGATATTGAATATCACAGAACAGCTGATTTAACACACAGATAAAGTTAAATTTAAAACTGTGAAATAACTCTTTACGCGTGAAATAATTAATTTTATCATATGTCCAATGCATTATTATTAGACCCTTATCTCCAAAATCACTGTGGCTTCTGTAGTAATAAAAAACTCATACATACGTAATTTCAGTAAGAAAATCATAACACTCTGTTTGATGTTTTTCTATCCAATATAATGAACCAGTTTAGCTAACACGTAGGAAAAGGCTTAAGGGAATATGTGTTCAACTTTGAAAAGTACCGATGTATCAGTTAACAAACATGACTTACTAGTAATAATGGAACTATAGCAAATGCGTTATACGAGATAAGAATTTATAATGTTCTTATATCGCTCAAATATTTACTAGATTTATTACTCAATTTCCACTGTATTTGTCAAGCATTTCTACGTGACGACTTACATCACTCGAGTGACTACTGAGAACGCATCTAAATGGGCAGATTTTGTCTTTGTATTTCTATGGCAGTAATTCCCCTCCCCCATTCCCCCCACAGAAAATGGTTTTAAAAAATCAACTGAATGCACTTTTGATCTCCTCAAAACATAACATGCCACTAGAAAAACAAAATGTTTTCGAATTAACCGCAAAATGTTATCACCGCAAGCACCCAGCAACTAAAATTCAGTATTGTATTTTGGAGTGCATTCGTAAACGACAAACTCGTTGCACGAGTTTTCGTAAGAAGACTGGAATGCGCGAGGTTAGTGCTATCGATGGCTATCAGTTTTTATTTTCCCTTACGAACAACTTCAGTTTATTTAGTTTCGTCACCTAGGAGAAGTGTTTGTTTACAATTCGCGTCTGCTGTTAATTTTGCTGAGGATAGATGCTGAAGGACGATATTTTAGTGATTGAAAGTTTACAAGAGTGTGTTTTTGATCAAATTTATAAATCAAAGAATGAAAACACAATTAATAATTAGTTTTCATAGCCAAATGCTATGTCTCATTTTTTCCTGGAGGAGGAGAAAGAATATGCATTATATTTGTAAACTTTCTGCACTGCCCATAATCTGGAATTTTTCGATAATCCTTCGATACTCTGGTACCAAATATGTCGGATTATCAAGATTATACTCATTTTATCTAGTGTAAAGCCCATTTTGCGTTAGTGAAAGCCCCATTTATCTAGTAAAAGTAAATTTTTCTTGGAGGACATGCGCACTCCCCTATTTCCCTCCCCTCCGATTCGCTTTTTAGTACACATAATTTTCGATTAAAAGTATGTTCCCGTTGACTTTCGAAAAATTCAGTGGGCCAGCGCTGATTGTTGAAACTTTTTTAAGGATTTTTAAGAGCAGAGTACCTTTTCCTCCTGCAGAGGTGTGCTTAAGGCGACGATTTCAGAGGAATTCTGACATGGTTATCCTTAATTTCAAGTTTGAGAATCTTCTGCACTTTTATGACTGTTTGGTCAAATAACTTCATTGGATTTCTAGTTTAACGAATGACAAAGCAAAAATGACGTAAAATTCTATACACGGAAGAGACA
>JAWZYV010002879.1:0-13704 GCA_038373885.1 Cheiracanthium punctorium | reverse complement strand
GAATAACTTCAGAATGGGTTAATAAAGGCATAAGGAATGACGATGGAGTTCAAAGGTTGTAGGATGGGATGTATAACACTAATGTGGATGCTATCGAAATTTTTTTAACATATATAGTGATATTAAAATACCATGTTCAAAATATATAAAGCAAATTTCGGAATGCAATGTTAGTATATTGGACAACGGTAATAGGTAAACGGACAATTGTGTAGACGGATACTAGATAATGTACGGCTAATAATGAGAAACTCGGAGAACCGTCGCTCGAATTGAGGCTCGCTGCCTCAATGCCTCGATGATGCCTCGTGTCCACAGCCCACGGCACGATTGAGGATGGGGCATGATACATTTATGAATATTTAATACATTTTATAACATAAAAACCTTCTATGAACATTTCTTAAATCTGAGATTTTTCAACCCCAAAGTTCACAATTGCAGCAATTTTCAGAATCCATTCTATCCATGTTTCTTTAAAGCTATACAATTCTTCGTTTCTAAGTTATGGAAGGGATTGGAAAAATAACTCTAACGATCTATAAAAAAAAACAGACCCCCATCGAAATCATAAAACGTAAGACTGGTGTTATTGTGTTCATTTTTCTTGTGAAAGCAGTTTTAATGGATATATTCTCCTATTTCAAACACTGACTGGAGTCTGAAGTATCCATTCAAAAACAATCGCTGCATCTGTATGTTCTCTGGAGATCTAGTTTACGAACCGCTGATCGGGAAAGGGGCCAGAGAGAGGGCTTGGGTGGAGCTATCTGAGTGGGGGGGGGGGGGGGGTGAGATAAAGAATCTCAAAAATATTTGGCAGAAAGAAAGGACAAATGTTCTAGAGATGGATGTACTATGTTGAAACGAACTTTTGAATAAAAATAACTCTTAAACGTTTATTAATATCCTAGTTGAAAAAATCCATTTTGTACTGCTCACAGTCACGTATGTGGGTGGGGAGACTGGGCCCCTCCCTCAGCCTTTCCACAAACACTTATTTCAGCCGAATACCCACCTTTTGTATCCAACTCTCGAATAAGAACTATGATGACATTTCTGTGGAGATATTATCGCCTGTTCTGTTGTTGCTTATGCCCTCTAGAAACCGCATGAAGTGGCAAATCCCCCCTTAAAACCCGCGATGGGCAGAGGGGGCGCCTTCCATTTTCAGTGGGCCCCAGTCGGAGGAAGTCCGACTTTAGGTCGAGTCCCCTAATTTTCAACCAATTCCGGAGGAGGGACGAACCCCCTGAAATCGGCACTCCCAGCGGTAGCGTTAAACCTGGTGCATCGTGGACCAGGTTTACCATCGAGTGAGATGTACCACTCTACCAGGACTATCGTGGACCTGGTCCAACCGTAAAATCCATCGCGGGTCCAATGTCCGTAGGACATTGGATTTTACGGACGATGGATTTTACGTGCCCTCGCTCCCATTAGGCTACAGGGTCCCACAGCCGTCGAGTCGAGAGGGAGTGGACCCTCTCAAGCACTGATCAAGCCGGATGCTGCTTCTCTTGCCGCGTTCTTATGGGAACGGAATTCAGCTCCTTGCCCTGCGGGAATCCTGTTCTTCCATACGTAAGTTCTTTATTGCCGGAAAAGGAATTATTTTAAAGGGAGGGGAGTGAAGCTCTTCTCATATAAACATCCCAATAACCCCCCCCCCAGCAACTTAGAACTGTTTTCTGTATGATAGAATATTTGATTATGGCAATGCTGTCATCATAATCTATAATTGCTGCTATGCTGTAGTACAGAGAACACGTGAACTGAGGGAAAATATCTGAAACTATGTAAAAGCATTATGCTGTAATTCATCTATATCTGTTAAAACTATATGTAAACTGCTTCTCAGTTTCATTTAAATTTATTTCGGTTAATAAATTCTTAAGTATTTTGAATATTTACGTGCAGCGTGTGCTTATTATTTATTGGAAAAAACTCGGACTTACTTAGTTTTTCTATCACTTATTATTATGAAATGATTGATAACTATTTTTAAATTTTTCTTCTGGTAATTTGTAAGAGTAATTTTAAAATTTAACATTTAACTATTCCGAAGCTTGATCCTAAACTTCATGAAACTTCAACAACACTAATTTACTTTTTTCCATTTAATGACAAAATAGCGTGCAAGATTTTTTTTTTTTTTTCATCTGCTTAATAAAGCACTGTGCGGTGAATCTAAATCTCATTTTCTTGTGTTTTTGTACTGTGAAATAACCGCAACATATTGTTTGTTAAATTAGCATTTATTTCGTTCAGTACGTTTGATCTATTACCGTATTTCAAAGGATGAATTTATAAGATTACCTTTTCATTATAATACTTATCTTTAAAGTTATGAGATTTCAGCATCCGCGCCCTTTATATCAACGCGAAGGTCGGGAGCATTATCAGGCACACAATTTTTAAATGTCAGTTTTCAAGAATGTAACTATCAGAATTATGATATAATTAGTGAAGGCTTATTAGGTACATTTACTGTAAAGAATACTTATTTATAATATATAAGATTTCTTTGCAACGCTTTGAGTATTAGATTGTTGAGAGGTATGAACGCTTCATTTAACATTTACTTGCATAAGGACATTTGCTAACTGTCAAGGTAATTTCTTCTAGACGTGTAAGGGGCCTTTATTTCTAACGTTGAAAGCACACAAATTTCCTCAAGTCATAATGATTCAATCTCAAACATTAAATATATTTCATAATAACGAAGGAAATCAGGTGTAACAAAAACTAAAGGGTTGAGCGTACCCCTAAAATACAAATAGAAGATGAGTCCTACGAACATCTTTAAATTCAAACGAGTGACTGAAAGTACGCCAAATTGCTTGAGAAGAATATCCAAAGATAGGCGTTCATAGTGCCCACTTGTCTAAAGCTTTTTATCCCCAACATATGCGGGCTCGAGGAAGTTTAAGTATTCTGTTAACTCTTTTTTGTAGTTACGTGAATTTCCGATGAAAAATTAGACAAATTTCTCTCAAAAATATTTGATACATTGTAGAAACATTATCATCATTACTATTCCAGATTAAATGTATTTTGTCACCTTATATAACACCCTGTTCGTTTTACTACTTCCCATAAAATTATTTAAATAGAAGTTTCTTTATATTATTACAGTAACACAAAAAAACGGACTGTATGAAAAAATAAAATAAAAAGTGCTCATCAAATTACTTAGAAGTAAACCTTTAATAATTATTCTGATAGGAATACCATAACTTTTAATATTATAAAGTACTGTCTGTGTCCTTTGTTTTTCTCCCTGCTAAATCCTCGCCTTTTTCATAAACATGTAATGACCAAGTTCAGTGGCAATAGTACGTTGACGTTTTTCGAGACGTTTTGAACTCAATAAAACAAATTTCGTAGAACAGCTGCGCGGTTTTCAACATGGTACAAAAGTTTTATAGTTTAGCGAAATAACCGCTGAGCCAAAATGGTTGTTTGTAAACATCATTCGAATCTTAGGCTGATCGAATCATGATTATTAGATCAAATGAACCCAGTACTTCAGAGATCCGGAACAATTGAATCTTTGAAGATTTGTTTCTTAGGGATCGTGACACAATATATTGCTACAAAAATCGCCAAGTGGGTGTATTTTAAAGCAGTCCAATGAGCACCGTAAACAAAAGAACCGTGTCACAATTCCCTCCCGGATTTGGAAAGCTTATAAAAATATATATTACAAATACAGCAACAAAGTTGACTTTATTGAAGAAAGAAATGTTACAAGTTTAGTTTCATAAAAGTCCAATATGTGAACATTTCGTGACAGCGGCGGATTAATGCAATTTTGACGGGTGGAGGGGGGGGGGAGGGCTCTTAGTTTATTCGCCAAGAAAGAAAGAACTTGCAATGTTTCTTTCTCCAGTAAAGTCTTATCCAAGAAAGAAACATTGCAAGTGTTGTTTTACAAGTAACGGGCTTCCTCGTCGTTGAATTGGACGAGGTTCTGCCTACGAAAATTGCCTTTTGACGCGGCCACCTCGCTCTCTGGATCTAATCCCAGGCGATTTTGTATGGGGTTACATAAAAGATCGTGTGTTCGTGCCAAAGACGAAATTTACGCCAAAGAATCACAATTGCATTTGTTACCATGTTAAAACGAGTGTATCAGTGTCGGAAGAATTTGACTTTAGACTTGATATCTGCCGCATCACTAAAAAAGGGCGGATTATAAGTGTATGGAGGGGCTACGGCCACAATTGAGAAAAAAATATTAATGTAAAAGATCCCATTTTACTTCCATAACATGGATGTATATGCCAAATCCTATAACTAACCGCCCCCCCCATCGACAAACTAACTTCCCTCCCCCACCCCCGACAAAATATTGCATTAATCCTTCGCTGTCACGAAAGGTTCTCATATTGGACTTTTGTTAAATAAAACATTTCTTTCTGCAATAAAGTCAATTTTGGTACTGTATTGGTAATATATATATATATATATATATATATATATATATTATAAGACTCCAAACCCTGGAGGGAATTATGCTACAAATTCACGTCAGCAGAGGATATATAATCAATAGACAAAATAAACTGATGAATGAACTTTTATTGAAAATCTAAATCCTGGAGTGTAACAGTCCACGCCAGTCCGGCAGTAAATCAGTCGGTTAAATTCAGCTCCGATTACAACACCGAGAATGAAGCAGTAGTGGCTGGGAACTTGACTAGTGCTTGGGAGTCTGAACTCCTCTCTCGACTGAGTTTACTGCGCACCGTGCAGGCTAAAAGGAGCTAGTACATGTAAAAACTGCCTTGGCTTCAATGTGCTGCGTATTGAAAAAATATTTTTGAGGGTTCCAATCCAGGTTCTTTGTCTGCCACCAGTAAAAATTACAGGACCACACCGTTGCTACGTTGCTACGTGGCTACGTTGGCCTATTACTAGGCGCCCCAAAAATGAAACGGCCAATATCTCCGGCCCTCCAACTGGTCAAGCCTACAGTAAGCTGATGACCCGGTCATTAGATAGAAAAACCATTTCAGGCCAAATCATGGTTAGACTTGGGCCAACGATATCCTCAAAAATTAGAATAACGTTAGCTGAACACTTTAGGCCAACACTAAACTTTGAGGAAGGGATTGTAAGGTATCTGTAGGTGCTAGTTATTATTATTATTATTATTATTTTATTAGGTCAGTGTAATTTAATGGTTCTTACAGATGGTACTTAAAAGTGTTTGTATGATAAACTTACATTTTACCAATATAATTCCAAACGATCAGATAACATCATCCTGATTTTCTAACCATAATTACCGATGATTTGCCAATAGAATTAAAGAAACCCTGTAAAGTTTTAAAAATCCATTCAAATATCACCTAACAGAGCCGCCAGCATAACAAGCCGCACTCTCTAAAGTTCTTTCAATGTTTTTATTTCTGAACTATTTCAACCGTAAGATTTTGAGAGAAGGGCACACATATTTTAATTAAAGTACCCCTTGAATGAAGGCTCGCAAAAGACAAAGCACGACTGAGTAGTCATTTTAATTGGCTAGCTCGAGCCAGAGAGTGGGTATGCAAAGTCACCTGGGAGAAATATATAAAATCCTATTTAATTGGAAGGAGAACTTTCGTGATATTCATTCGTTTAATGCTAACTGCTTCTCCTGCCTATAGGCGTTTGCAGTAAGGAGAAGATAGGATATCTTTATTTGAAATTTGTAGCTCTGTCGGCTTAATGGGAACTTCGTAAGCGAAGCAATTAAGGCACTTGCAACGTTAATGATTACAGGAGTTATCATTACATAACTTCCTTACTTCATTACAGCTTTGATTTAAACTCATGTCCATAAATTAAGGATAATTCAGAATCACACAGAAATTGATCTCTAAAATAAAAATTTCACCTGTGGAATGATCACACACATCTTGAAGAAGAATATGCAAATTACAGGAAACCACCAGATGGCGTGGATGGTACGTCACAATGACGAGAGTGTAAGAGAGGGGTATATAAGGAATGGTGGCAAAGAAGTAAAATTGTTCACAAGCGCTGTGAAAGCCTCTCAGTGCAAAAACCGCATAGTTATGGCACAAAGGAGGCATTTGGATGATGTTTTACGTGGCAGAATTATCGGACGACTGGAATGTGGACGTACCCAGCTGGAAGTATCCGAGGAACTTGGAATCGCCCAGAGTGTCATCTCCAGGCTTTGGTAACGATTCCAAGATGATGGTAATGTGAGTAGACGTTACAGCACAGGTCGCCCCCGAGTTACAACGTCGAATGAGGACCGCTATTTGGCAGTTACTGCCAAAAGAAACAGACGGAGTACAGCATCAGACCTGTCTCGTCAGCTTTCCTCAGCTACCGGTACGACAGTTTCAAGGCAGACCGTGTACAGACGCTTAGGGCACATTGTTCTATATGCTCGTAGGCCTGTCAGATGTGTTCCACTTACCGCAACTCGCTGTCGCCTGCGATTAACCTGGAGTAGAGAGCATGCATTGTGGACACCGCAACAGTGGTCTTGTGTGATGTTTTCCGACGAGTCCAGGTTTAGTTTGGAGTCTGATTCTCGCCGGACATTCATCTGGAGAGCGCCAGGTACCCGTTACCACCAAGAGAACACGATTGAACGACACCGTTACGGTGGTGCAGGATGGCTCGTTTGGGGAGGAATTATTCTTGGTTCCAGAACTGACCTGCATGTTCAGAGTGTAACGATGACAGGCCAGATCTATCGGGATGTCATTCTGGAACAACATGTACGTTTGTTTCGGGGCGCGATGGGTGCTGAATTTGTGTTTATGGATGACAACGCCCGTCCTCATAGTGCAAACATTGTAGACGAATGCCTTCAATCGGAGGATATCACCCGTATGCATTGGCCAGCATACTCACCGGACTTGAATCCAATAGAGCATGTGTGGTATATGCTTGGCCGACGAATTGCAGCCCGTCAACCCCCTCCCACCTGTCTACCGGAACTTCGGATTACATTGCTTGATGAGTGGTGTAATATTCCCCAAGATCAGATTGATCATTTGATACTCAGAATGCCTAGGCGTTGTCAGGCCTGTATTGCATCGTCCGGGAGACATACTCCGTATTAACCATCCTACTAACCATGTTATACTGTTTTTTGTAAATAGGTTCTTTTTTGAAATTTGGTCAAGGGAGTAAAACTTGCAATTTTTATTAATTATGTCAAACATATAGCATCTTTTTTGCTCTTTACTTTTTGTTTAATAAATAGACTTTACAAATAAGTCAAATTTGTTTTGCTTCTTTCTCTTTCTTTGCCTGAACTTCATTATCCTTAATTTATGGACATGAGTGTATAAGGATATTTTTTAATCAATAAGTGACAAAATGCCTTTTAGTATATTCGACGTCATTATATAGACGTCGTTATAATTATCTCTCACTCTTGACATTTTTATTAATGTACAATTTCAATTTTCAAGAGTTCACTAATTTCAGTGTCGTTTATAAAATTGAAATATAATGCTTTAAAGTTACAGGTTATCAAATTATCATAATAGGGTTTTATTTTGTTTTTGTTGCTGTTGAAAGTTGCATTTTCTTTGAATTTTTTTTTTCTTATAATCAGATTGTACTTTCTTAAATAAGATCGAAATGTTGAGAACTAAAACATTTATAAACTAGACTACATTTTAAAATATCGGTACTTGAATAGTTACAATAGCAGTTAATATAAATAATATTATTTGAATAATTAAAGTCGAGCACGACTGCGCACTTAGCAGTGCTTGGATCAATACTTGAATATTTACCTCCAGTTTTTTTATATTTTTTATTGTCATTTCAGTTTTCTGATACTTGAAGAAAAACTTTTACTATTTTGAACATATGCAGGGAATCATAATAACAAATGCCATGCAGGGAAAGCATAACAAATCTTTATGAATGCTGAAGGGATTAATTTTCATTCTCATAATGTGTATGATATTTTAAAGAAAAAGTAATATAAATCAAAACAAAGTAGAGGAAATTTTAAGGTAATCTTTTTCTAAAACCTTTTAGAATAAAATTTTTATATTCTTTTTTATATTTAGCGCACATTTTAGAACTTGAAGCAGTACTTAAATTATTTTATTAAAGCATTTGAGGCAAAAAGAGTAATGCAAGTGTATATGTGTCATTTACTGTGATATATGCTTTTCCCCTTTCATAAAATCGAATTTCTTAAAATCCATTTTCTTTTTTTCTTTAGCCTTTTAAATGCACTTCATCCTTACAGTCAAAAATTTATTATGCATAAAAGAAAAGTGTTCAACTGGGTGTACATAAATTTATATGTATGAAATATAAATGAAACAGAATTGATGCAACTACGAGGATATATAAAAAGATAAAAAAAGAAAAATTGTTGCACGCAAACATTATTTCTCCAACATTAAATTCTTACTTAATTTCTTACTGTATTTATGCTATCTGAATTCTTGTTTATAATCGTTATTTTGCGTGTTTTGAAAAAAACGAAACTACTATACTTATCAAAATTCTGATAGTGTGTGTAAGATATTCTGTGTTTAAATTGAAGATAATCTCCTGTATGTGGACGATTATTTCTTAACTAATGGATGTATTTTAATGAAGTTTGGTGTTGGATCATTTTTTGATATAATAGTAATAAAAACTAATAAACAATCTCAAATAAATCAACAGTTATAATACACAAGTATGCTTGTGCAGAACACTCAGTACTACGGTTATAGAACGATGGCTATAGAACTGAGAAACAACAACGACAAAAAAAGAGATTAATTGATGTATCATCCTTTCTAATAGATATAAAGTCCATGCCAAATAATTTTATCATTGAAAGAGGCAGCATAAAATTCCCTATGGCAATCGCCCTTATTCTAGCAATTCTACTTTTAGCCCTTGTATGATTCATGAGAGACAACAGTGTTTTCTTTTAATGTAGCACATATTGTTTCATAATCAGGTTTGTTCTCATTTATAAATAAAAATTTGCATACATAAGTAGCTGTAAAAATTATATACGAAAGAGTTTTTGATATCAGGTAAAGATGTTTTCTAAAATCCTTCGACTTTTGAAAAATTATTCATTTCTTTCGCCTTTGGTCATAAACTAGGTATGCTGCAGTTAAATGTCTTAGCAATAAAATGGCATGTTTCAATACTTGAAATTTAGGTATGACATTTTAAGGATTTTCATCAATTATGTGTAGTACTGTCACCACTTTCCATCGTGTGGCACCCACTCTTTCAAGTTTGAGTATCTACTTAATTCTAGGCCCAATACATTTATTATGAAAATCAATATTTTTGAGCGGCTATGGAAAACGATATTCTTTTAGGCAATGCCAAATTCTTTATAGTATCATGTTCCTTAAGATAAATATATTAGGAATACGTGCAAACAGCAGTTAATCAAAACATGCTCTTGTAAAACACACGAAAATATCAATTCTTCAGGATGTCTAAGAACATTATCAAGTTCAAGCATTGAAAACCGATATTTAATTATATGAAGCTGCCAATAAAATAAGAAAGAAAATTACTTGAAATTATAATTCATTGCTGACGCAAGGAAATGATGCAAGCCAGCTGACAAAAATATTTCTCATTCAAATTACAACGACATAAAAATTAATTTTAGTAATGCATTTGCTATCGATGAATTAAATATAGAGATGACAATGATAAAAGCTTGGGAATGAAGGGAGTTGATGCAGATTCATATAAAAATATGACATGCTCTCGTAAAATAAAATAAAAAACAATTGGAAGTTGGTATAAATCAGCTCCAGGATTATCTGCCTCCTTAGGCAGATAGCCTTCAAGTAGCTTTGCCATAATACACAATGCAGTGCAATTGAAGGCTTGGAGTGAAACTTACACAAACTAGTATTGCGAACAAAATACTGTAAATATGTCTTGTTCATTTCATGCTTCTCTTTCTTCTAAAGAAATGTCAATAATTTATTCATTTACGTGATATTAACAAAGGGGTATCTACATATTTAAATTCTTGAAGGGCTAAGATACAGAATTTATTTCACTTTATAAATTTTTGTTGACGAATCCCATACATACCATGAACTACCATTTTTCAGTGCTGATGACTAAACACTGGATCCCAATTACAATTCATAGTTGCTTTCAACGAACTAAATAGTTATCTGTCTCCCACCCTCACCCTCCTTTTCCTTTTTCATACCTCTTTCTTCTGCCACTATCATCTCTATATTTAATTCATTAAAGCAAATGCACAGCTGAAATTCTTTTCATTATGTTCTAATTTAGGGTTGAAAATCATTTGAATGAGAAATATTTTTTTTTTATTAGCTGCTTTGTATCATTTCCTTGAATCAGCAATAAATTATGTTTTCAAATAATTTTCTTTCTTTTTTATTATCTGCTTCATACATTCAATATCGGTTTTCAATGCTTGAACTTGAAAATGTCCTTTAAGATCCTGAAATAAAACACAAATTGATTTTTTTGTGTATTGTTCAATAGCTTGTGTTGATTAACTGCTGTTCGTACTTCAGATGTATTTATCTTGAGAAACGTGATGCATGCAAGAATTTGGTATCGCTTAAAAGTATATTGTTTTCCATAGTCAAGCAAAAATATTGATTTTTATAATACATATAATGGATTTGGAATTCAAAGCTGATTCTCAAACTTAAGTAAAATGTGAATATGCGGTTGAAAGAGGTAAAGATGCATTTACACTTGGCGAATAAGTATGTTTTATTTGTTTATATATTAGCTTTTATTTCTACATTGTTCTAGTTTTACTGTTTATCACAGGAAATTTAACTACAATTATAGTGATGTGTTATTCTGTTTCAACATCATATTTTGGAAACAATTATGTGCACTTCGATTCTGCTACAGGTGACTGTATTTAATTCATAAAATTTTTCGTTTATATGTATGTATAGTTAAATTTATTTATTTAATTTCTGCTACATTATGTTGATGCTGTAAAGCTCACTAACAAAACTAGAAAATATTTTTGTTTTTAATGATGTTTAATAGCCCATAATGCTCACGCATGTTGAAATGATTTTCCTAATCGCTCACAAAAAATTCAATTTTGCTCATAACCAAACTATAAAACAATATAAAAGGCTAAAATAATTCCTTCATAAACAATGTCTAAATTTCTTGAATCAGAGCAAAAAAAAATATACTGCTTCTGGAAGCTTCGATACTTTATAATTTCATAAAATATCTACATATTTATGTGCATTCAGTCCCTTTATATGTGTTAAAACATACAAGAAGAAAAATATTCCTCTCTTAATTGTAAAAAAGTAACACATTTTAAAATTGTAAACGCCTCCCTCCCGTACGAAACAAATTCCCAGTTAATAAAATATATCTCATAGACTAATGAGATGATGTTCAAAATTTGAGAATTATATCCTAAAAAATTTCCGAGGTATGAAGATAAATATATGCTGACCTAAACCAATTTTCAATAGCTCTCGAAGAGAAAAAATCATTTCGAATGATCGTGTTTCAGGGGTCGTACAGAAATTTCGAAAGTAAACATTTTTCCACTCTAGCATTAAACATTTACATTCAAATTCATATACACCCTGACCACCATGTAAAAGAAAATAATTTTAGATTTAATGACATTTAATAGCATATAATGCTTACACATGCTGAAATGGCATTCCTGGTTGCTCACAAAAAAATCTATTTTCATGCTTAACCATACTGTTAAACAATATAAAAGGCTAAAATGATCCCTTTATGAACAATGCCCGTATTTCGTTAAGAATATTTGAATGGGAACGCCAGAAATAGACTGCTTATGTAGCTTCCATACTTCATAATTGGATAAACTATCTGTTTATATGCACCCACTGCCCCTTCTGGCCCACTTACCCTATCTCATCCCAATTAAACAAAAGCTTTGTAGTGGGTTTTTTTATTTGTAATTTTTTTATTCATGTTTTATGTTTCTTTGGGTTGAAGTAAAGACTCGATGCATAAAACATAGTTTCTTTATAAGTATTAAAACATGCAAGTTATATATACATTCCAGATGTTTTGAGCAGTATAATGAATATTTATTTTTCCTCTTCTTCCTTTGTTTTTCAGACTTTCTACAAGACCCATTTTGGATGAAATTTTAATGCACCGGTATAAATACATAATAAAGATGTTGTATGATAAATATGCACATTAAACAGTTCGACGTTTAATAAAACGCATTCGTGTTATGTGTAGTTAAATAAGAACACAATTTCTCTATTTTTAAGGAAAATGATCTCGGAATAAAACGATACAGTACCGCATTGGTATTTTTTTTTTAATTATAAAATGTATGGTTGTAGCACTTGTGATATACTATATATACTGCATCGTATTTTCACGCACATTGAAAACCAGGTTTCAGAAATGAGTAACCTTTGAGACGGCGAATTTCATAAAAAAGTTTTTCAAAGGTGTTTTTTTCAATTTGCACTATTTTTAAATAATAAAAATAGTAGTCGTGATTACTTGTTTGTTTTTTGTTTGTTTGTTTATTGTTTAGTATTGCAAATCACATACATATGCAGTATGTAAGCTTAAGGATAATTAGATAGTCTTATACTATAACCGTCTGGTTTTTCTTTCAATATAATTTAGTATTTAAAAAAACATAGACTACATAAGCGAAAGAGAAAACTGATAGCAATTTGCCTCTTTCTACAGTATTCCAAACAAGGAATTTAGATTTAGATGTTTAAACAATTTTGGCCGTAGAAATGCACTGGAGTAGGTACATGGTAGTCGCTCCAGCTAATTTTTTTTAAATACTTAGAGGATTGTTGGAATCAGACACAAGGTGAAATTTTCATATCCAATTCTCCAATGACATCGACAGAGGAGACTTTGCAAGTACTTCCTTTTAACTTTTTGAAGCGCATTTTCACATCGCTAGGGAAGAATGACTGAATACTGACCAGACGCTGAAAAAGTGTTCTCGGTGGCATAGGTCAGTTTTATTGCCAGGAATATGTCTGTCTATCGAATCGCCAACCGCGTGAAATAGAGCTGGAGAATATTTTCGGCATAGCTTGCTGCAACAAAAATGTTCTTTTTTTACCATTTAGAGGCATTTAATTGCGGCTAGCAGTGAAAGCGCTGGAATTAAGTGGTTCCACGTCACGACCACTGGGCGTTAAAGGGCTAAGAGGCCACCCTAAAGATATGTCATTATTGAAATTGATATATCAACTTATCTATCTTAGGATTATCTTTCAACAGATAATCCTAACTTTGACGTGAATGTCGGCCAAAAGCAACGACTGGAAACAATCCCAAAGCAACCTGTCTTTCACGGATAAAACTAAACATTATTTCTAATATGTACAAGTTCTGTACGTGTCATTCACTCTACAAACAAAAGATCAGAAAATCGCCAGCAAATAAGCATTTTTCGATTACTAGTCGCTGATTTGTCACTAGTAAATCGGTTAAAATACTCGTTTCTTTGTTTTAACTAACGAAGTGTCCTGGGGTTCTTATGGGAACTCGCTCTTGTCTTTTTTAATACTTTCCAACAAAGTTGGAAAGTTGAAAATGTTCTTGTGTACAGTAAAGTACTTTCTGTGTACAGTCCATGTACAGTATTGAATAGGATTCAACAGTCCTTTTACAGGATTGAACAGAAAAAAAAATCCGATGCATCCATACCAATTTTTGAGATAT
>JAWZYV010002878.1:0-14848 GCA_038373885.1 Cheiracanthium punctorium | reverse complement strand
GTCAACGAAGGCGGCTAGTGAATAAGTATTTGTAAAGTTCTCTTTGAACATACAAAAGTGATTCAAAGTGAACATTAAAAAATTTGGAGTGACTCCACTCGACTTTCCGAACACTTACGATTAAGATCATTACCAAGCACTTAAATAAATTTTAATCGATGAATAATTCAAACATATATACCAAATTGAAACTCAATCGAATCGACCGTTTAAACGCTTAGCGCACTTTCAAGAAATTCCCCCCATAGTGCCATAATGTAAAAGAAATTTTTGTCGTAGCCCTGTAGAAAAACTATAAGTCCTATACACACCAAAATCAATACCGGTCTTTCAACGGTGGTTTATAACATGTATACCCAATTTGAGCTCAATCGAATCTACCGTTTAAACGCTAGCGCACTTTCAAGAAATTCCCCCATAGGCCAAAATGTAAAAGAAATCTTTGTGGTAGCCCTGTAGAAAAACTATAAGTCCTATACACCTATACACACCAAAATCAATACCGGTCTAACGACAGTGGTTTATGACATATATATCCAATTTGAGCTCAATCGAATGCTCCGTTCAGGAGCTATCGTGTTCACTCACATACACACACACACACATACACACACACACACATACACACATACATACATACATCTCGTAAAAATAGCATAAATGGATTCAGAAGCCCTCAAAACGTGTCAAAACACCAAAATCTCGAAGTCGAATTTTTTCATGATTACAATATTTTCCTTACATGGTACATTTTCGGAAAGTAAAAAGTGAGCTGAGACTGCGCAGTGCATATCACAAATGCACGTATTTGAGAACTAATACCTTCTATTTAAAAATAAACTATCTCAAATTGAGTTAAAAATAGTTTGGTATACCTTATTTGTTTTGTAAAATGAGATATAAAAAAATCTCTTTTACCAAATACTTTTTGACAGTTCTCATCCCAAACGTGACGATATTTTGGGCGAAACCCCACATCGGAATCTGTTTGCCTTTCTTAGACGTACCAATATTTTTTATTCAGTGTGAAGTGTCCAATTTTGTCTGACTGGTATCAGGATGGGAGCCCCCACCCAGATGTCTATTTTCCACTTTTTATCTACTTTTAAAACTTTTTAAATTTTACTTTTCACCTTTTTAGCCTTTACATTTTAGCTTTTACTAAGTTTTTATGACACCTTTAACCTGAATACCTAATTATGTGGTTTTAACTCATTGTCTGGCGCAGTATGTCTTTTCTGGTCCTTGTGCCATTAAAAACTAACCAACCAACCAACCAACTGTTCATAAGTATTGAAATGCTCTTATCTTTCAGGTGCATAACTTTTGAATACTACTTCCCGGAAATATCGCGGAAACCAGAAAGAGAGGGAGAAAATTTAGCCCGTAATTTTAACGGGAGCGAAAAGGAAGGGGTTAATTTTCCTAGCATATAGCTCTATAAGCCTACCTTTGGGGAACTTAAAAAAGAGTAAAATTTTAAACAGAAATTCATGGTTTTAATTAAAATAGGGGATGTAAAACTAAAAGTTTGCATGCAGTTTTAATGAATTTCAATGTAAACTTTGAAGAGAGAAAATGTAAGTGAAATTTTGGTAAAAATTGTATTTACACCTCTCCTCCTGTAAACAATTCTAATAAATATTTTTAGCAGCATTTATACGGTACGTAACTAACATATTTGCCTATGCTGTGAATCAAAAGATTTGCAAAAGCTCTAATAGTTATGAAATATTTCAATTTTTGTATGAAAATTTATATACAGTGGAACCTGCCTAATGTGACCATACTCGGGAACGACAAAACTGGTCACCTTACAAAGGTAGCACTTTAATAAATTTGTTTATGCTTAAAATTTAAATAACACTTGCACAAATACTCTACAGTTTATTTATAATAAGATCTCAAAATCAATAAATATCCATGAACAAAAAAGAGGAATGTAGGGAGTAAAATGCTGAAACATTAAAATGCACACTGCATACAAATTGTGTGTGACTTCCTTATACTTACGTTTCAATATGTATTTTAATACTTCTTGGTCACAATGAATAATAAAAAATAATAAATATGAATAAAAGATATACATTTCCATTTTGCAGCTTGACATATTACTTAAGTACAGTTTGAATGTTTGGGTTGTTTTCATGTTTGTACAAATATATGATACAATTTTCATTAGTGTACATCAAGAACACATTGTTTAGATAACACACTGTGCTGTAACAGCAAAGTTCTAAAAGGTCCGGTCACCCAATAAATCGCCAGGTTGAAAAAATGAATAAAAAATATTAGGCTTTATACATGTTTGGCAAAATTTAAATGTGACTCGCCACAGGGGTGATCAGAATATAGTTTTCGTAACCTAGACAAAATTATTGCAATCCTGTGGGAAAGGAAGAAAATTAAATATATTCACAGACTACAGACGCCAACAAAATGCATTACAAAGGCTAAAACCAAAGTAAATTAAGAAACAGTTAAATAGCATTATTGATAGATGGGAGATTTAAAATGGCAAGAGTATTAGATTTAGAATAGGTAATGGGAAATCAGAAGTACTCATTAATGTGTGATTAACTTCATCAAAAGTAATTTTGTAACAATCGTAAAATGACGTCAATGCAACGTCATCCTTTTTAGTTAAAAATCCATCCAACTAACTCCATGGCGCGGGCTCGCGATTTTCATTTATCCAGTAATTCGCCTATTGTTGGTGTTCTAAAGCTTATTTTAGTGAAAGATGTTTGCAAGAAAATATTGTAAGATGATTTTGTAATGGTTGTGAATAATAAAATGATGTTTACAGCTATAATTGTAAATATGCGATTAACTGCATCCCGCACACCTCTTACCGGAAACCACACTAAATCAATTTTAGCATCAACAGAAATATAAAAGAATCTAGACTAAAACAAGTTTTCCTTTTTAATTTATTTATCTAATTTTTCTTTGTTTGTTTTATTTATTTATCTATTGAGAACAGTGTTACAGAAGAGAGAATCAGTGTTGAGATCAAATCTTGTGTTATACAACTGAAAAGGGATACAGCATTCTATATTATCTGAATGTGTTTTATATTTAAGAGGCAGTTTATAGTGTAAGGAGGTCACATTTGACAGGTTAAAAAACTTAAATTTGGCAGATTATCTGGTCACTATACAGTTTTCGCAGGTGGTCACTTTACAGGATATTTTCACCGTACATATTTTATGAGTTACAATGAAATTTCAGAAAAGTGTTCACTTTAGACAGGTGGTCTCTTTAACAAGGTTCCACTGTATATTTTTTTAAAGAAATGAGAACTATATCTACCAAGTATTCATATACAGGGCCATTCCAAATTAGATGATGTTGAAAATAGTCCTCAATGCATTTTATGATGCATGGGAGGGGGGGGGCTCAGAGAAAAAACGACTCAAACATAAAGAAGAAAAATCATATTTTTTTCTCTTTGAACCTATTTCACGATTCACCAAAAAATATTTCATAAATAAAAAGAAAAATGCACTTTTCGGAGAAATAGTATATCAAGTCTTTAACACAATCTACCAGAAAAAACAAGATCTTGCAACAACCATGCACGTCTGTCGTTAGAAATCTATTTTTCCCCTGAAATTCTACCTCCATCCCTGCAAAAGCCCCCATGATCCCCCCCCAAAATTTTGCAGAAAACTTCCGGGCAAAGACATGTTATGCAAAACCCTCTCCATCCATCATTTACGTCATATGCTTCAGAAAGCAGAAGTTTTGGATGCTGAGAAGGGGGGAGGGGAGCGTCTCCCCACCCCCTTGCTAACTCACGAAAAAATAGTTTTTTAAAGCAACAAATCACAATATACCTTGTAAGGAAAATGAGACATGAGTTGGGGGAAAAAGAACAAATTTGAGACGAAAGAGGGATAAAAAAAAAATGTTGCGTGCCACTGTAGAGGGGGGGGGGGGAATGATTGATAAATGAGTTGAGTTGTTTGTGACGTTATAGGCGATCGCTAATTAATTGCGAAGGACTTGGATGTTTGAGAAATGATTCGCAAAACCTATTCTTTGGGAAGAATTCAAAGAGTTCTGTATTTAAATGTTTTTTATTGGAGATACTTTATTACAGTAACGAAAGTTAACCCTTTAACGCGCAGTGTTCCCGCTCTGGGAACACCCAACTCTGACGTTTTGACTGTTGCCAGTCACGAAGAATAGATTTGATTTCTATAAAAATAGTTGCGGAGCTCCACGGGAATCCTTTACTTTTTAAGCACGTCATTTACCGTAAAAAAAATTGTCACGCTTATTTTTTAACAGCACTGACATCTGCTGAAAAATGGAAGAATGCGAGAACAGCTGGATAGATTGCCCAATGCTGAAAAAAGGGCAGCCGTTGCCTCTTGCTGGTAGTTAAGTCGAGCGATGGCAACGGCTGCCCTTTTTTCAGCGTTGGGAAAGGGTTGCGCCTCAAAAGGTTAAATGTTTTTATTGGAGATATTTTATTACTATAGCAAAAGTTAATGCACGTTCTACGCCCCTTAGAATTTGCCAAAATAAATCGTTTTCTCAGCTCAGTAAATATGGTTTTACTATCAAGCGATAAAAAAAAAAAAAATAAACCACTGTTATATGTCCTGTATAAACGTTTATACATATTGGGTAATTCAGAAATCTAGTGGCAAACATGAAAGAAATTTCAAACGGAATCAAGACAGTTCATAATCAAGTAGCAATTTTGGGTGGGAAACATCATTTTAATTTATTTGTTAATAAACAGTTTAACATTCCAATACTGTAATTAATATGTAACTCTTGATCTGGTAATTAATCCTGTTAATAATCAACTTTTGTCCAGTGCTTTGTGTGAAACATTCATTGGATTTTGATAAACCAAGGTCTCAAAGTTCATTATTCCAAAGTGTTTATTAAGATACATAAAGACGACGTTTCCGACACCACATTGCTGTGTGATTCTGAACCATTTTGGTTCTCTCTACCACCCCTTACATGTTTCCTACAAGAGTTCCAAAACACCCTGTATATATATATGTAAAGTATAAAAAGGTAATTTGGGTTTTACTATAGTTTGGGTATTGTTCAAGCGGGTACTTTCACTGTAAGTTTTGCTTTCCTGTCATACTTGCCACGCGCGCTCTGGAGCTATGTTTTATTTATTTTGTTATTTGTCAGACATCAGGCCGTCGATTCTGAGTTCTTTAGAGTGTACACGTGTCCCCACGCCTTTGTAGCCCCGGATGCGGGTCATGTTGGTAAATGTGTGTGGTTCGATCAGAGATAAGAGAGAGGCGGAGTTATGTCTTCGCAAACCACGTGGTGTGGTGAGCGTAAATACACCCGCACATCGAAAATCGAGAGACTTCTGCCACTGGAACTGCTTAATGAGTCCACGCTGATTTTTGTACCCGTCTCCTCTCCCCTCTCCTATTCTCACTGTATGTTGTAACTTAAAGATAATGTTTAATAAACCGTTTTACCTGCCTTAACTCTGGAACTTTACTGAAATATCTGACGTCTCATATATATGTGTGTGTGTAGATATATAAATACTCATGATTTTTGAACGTACGCATGTCTAATTGGATATTTTCCATTACTTTTTAAGCGCTCAATAGTAGGCAGATAAGATTTGAAAACCAATTTAGAGCCAAATTACCTTAAAAGCTGATTAAAGGCCTGTACCGAGTCTTCAATGTAAAGCAATACGAAGAGGCATGGTGAAGCGTTTCATAGGCAGACTGTTTTTTACTATCCGATCATGTACCATGTAAGGAAAGTATTGTAATCATGAAAAAATTCGAATTCGAGATTTTGGTGTATTTGCACGTTTTGGGGTCTTCTGAATTCATTTATGCTATTTTTACGAGATGTATGTATGTATGTGTGTATGTGTGTGTGTGTGTGTGTATGTGTGTTTGTGTGTATGTGAGTGAACACGATAGCTCCTGAACGGGGCATTCGATTGAGCTCCAATTGGGTATATATGTTATAGACCACCGTCGTAAGACCGGTATTGATTTTGGTGTGTATAGGACTTATATTTTTTCTACAGGGCTACGACAAAGATTTCTTTTACATTATGGCCTATGGGGAGAAATTCTTGAAAGTGCGCTAGCGTTTAAACGGTACATTCCATTGAGCTTGAATTTGGTAGATATATTTGAATTATTCATCGATTAAAATTTATTTAAATGCTTGGTCATGATCTTAATCGTAAGTGTTCGGAAAGTCGAGTGGAGTCACTCCAGATTTTTTTCATTTATGAGACAAGGCGAAACCACAAATTGATCAATGATCTGCAGTTATATTTTGCCGTTGGACACCCCACGATGTAAAACTAATGCGGACAGTGTCTTCTTGTCGCCTGCTGTGTTGTGACTTTTGTTATACAACCCCAGAATGTCCGACAACTAGGAACCATTAATTTCTCTAAAAATCAGAGCTGTCCCACTAGGTTTCCGATGATTTTTCGTCGCTCTGATAAAACTGCATTGGAAAAAAACCCTTTCTTTAGGGCTTATAATGGTCTTCTAAGAGTGGAGTCATTTAGCGTTCTACAAAGGAATGCTTCCGGCCAAGAAATGACTAGAGTTGTGACTTCAGACCGATTGGTCAGAAGTAGTGAAAAAGATCGAGAAATTTAGTACGACAACTCTGATTTTTCGAGAATACAGAGAGACTTAGCCCTCATGCATAAGCGTAAAGTTTTCAAAATTATTGGGGGGGGGGGCGGGCCTCACAACCCCATATATTCACGTCAGTGGCGTAGCCAAGGGGGGTAGGGAGGTCATAACCCCCCCCCCCAGGAGGAAATTTTTGTCATACAAAATGTATATTCTTCACTCCGTTCGTACACCCGTATACATATATATGTGAGTTGCAGAAGTCGTAATCCCCCATCTCATGAAAAATTTCTGTCTACGCCACTGATTCACGTACATATAACTTACTCATAACTGCCAACTACTACGGAATATAATTAACCACTTTTTCTACCTGAGTTTTCGGCTTAAAATATAGCAAAATTTTTGTGCTGCGCGCGCGAGCTGGTTACTAGATTGAAAAAAAATAATTAAAAAATATACAGTTTACAAGAAATGGTTAATTATATTCCGTAGTAGTTGGCAGCTATGACTTACTATATATAAGTGTCAATTATTCGAGGCGCTCGAGCTCTATAGGTCCATAGAATTCTACACGTATGTAAGGTAAGTATCCATGTTAGTATCTTTCTACCATGTTATAAGTTAAAAATAGAAGCAAAGTAAAAAATCCAAAGGAGGAAGAAACATTTTCGATGAGATAGTGCATTTTAGACACATCTGAACTTTTCTTCATTTCATACTTTACATTGCATAGTCTGATTTTAATGAACCAGAGCCTGGCGAGGGCAGCTTCTCGTAACATTCTGTGTTACGTGGCGTCAAATGAATACTAAATCATGATTGAATTCAAAAGAAGAAAAATCTTAAAAGTACAAGTAAAGGATTTTTTTTAAACGTTTGTAAATGGCGTGAAATACATTTTTATGTTAGTATAAATGAGTTTTCTGTATTGAGTGGTAAATTATTGGGTGGGCTCAGCCCCTATTCACAATTTATTCGGGGGGCTCGAGCCCCAAGGGCCGATATAACTCTACGCCTATGCCCTCATGTATTTCGCTGGTTGACAACGATGAAAATTGACCACTACAGCGTCCCTTACAGAGCCCGTTGACCTGACCCTTATGTCGGGCGGGTGCAGCGTGGACTCTGAATCAACAGAGAAAATAACGCTGTGAAAAACATACACAGAGCTGCCAAGTCTCCGGCTTTTTTCGGGAGATTTTCCACCACTGATTTTTACTTACAAATTTATACTTAAAATAAGTCCAAATATGTAATGTAAAAATAAAACTGTCTAAAAATTGTGGTGGGAAATCTCCCGGAAAAAGCCGGAGACTTGGCAGCTCTGCATACAAAGGATGTTTCACCAAACAGTTATTTTTCTCTCCTGTTCTTTTTTTTTTGTATATGCATCATCTTCAATTTTTATTTCCCTTCCATCATCCAACACGTGTGACAATGCACCGATTGATTCACGCCCTCTCCAGTTACACACGCGCTCTCAAGTGTCAAACAGTAGATACAAAAAAAGAAACCGTCATTTTGTTTCTACATACACACATACTCCACAGTTCAATTGAAATAAACGAAGCGACCCTACCAAAAAAAAAAAAAAAAGTGACAGTTTTAAACGCTTTTCTCTTCTTCTACCCCCCCTCCCCCCCCTTTTTTCAGCTTGCGCAAACAGCGCGTCACTCCCACACGTATTATTCACTTTGCAATATGCAACCACTTTGCCGTTCTCTTCCCATTTCCCCCTGTTCGAATTTATTCCCTAACCCCCCACCCCTCCCCACATTTTGGCACCCTATAGCATTTGGTTGCGGTTTTGATGGGGAGGTCCCATTACGAGAGTTCTATGGAGGCAGGAGGGGGAGGGTAAGAAGGGGGTCTTCAGGGGTCACATGCCCTGTCAATCATCCTTAACCATCCCGCCGTTTTGCTGAAAGAGATACGGATATATGGAACGCCCGGTGTTGGGTTACTGTTACAGTCATTGCTTGGATTGGCGGCTCCGGTTCTTGCTTTTCGTGAAATTGCAATTTGCTGGGCAAATTGTGGAAAAACAAATCTGGCCTGTTACCATTTCGGTTTTGAGGTTTCATTTCGAGTACTGACAGATAAATGTTGCTCAAAAAGACAGGCCCTGATTACCGCACAGGCCAACTAGGACATGGCCTAGCGCCCCCAAATTTTAGGGGGCGCCAAAATTATTAAAATATAGTTTAAGTTCTATTCCTAAAAGAAATGAGCTCTGCTAAATTTTTAACACTAATGAAAAGAGATAAAGAGATGTACTTTCACAACACATGCCGCTGAGCATAAAGGTTTATTTACTCTATATTCAGGGACAGGGGCCTGACTATAACACTTTTGACTCCAATATATAGCTGGCTCAATTTTTATGCCCCTATAAATTGCTCTAAATCCAGTTTTTTTTTCTACTATTCATGAATGTGTGCCCAGGGCACGTGCTAGTACATAGACGCACCCACGGAGGGGGCTATGGGCGCTGAAGCCCCCCCTAAAAGTAGAAAGTTAGAAGTGAAAAGCGTTAAAAAAATGAAAACAGTTGCTAATGAATTAATTTTTTTTAGTTCTTTCTTTTTTTTTTAACTGTCCTCAAATTATTTCTAACCAAAAAAGACACATTTATTTAAAAAAGTTTTTTAATAAATGCTCACAGTTAGTTGAAACACTGTTATACACGGTTACAACGTCACTCTAAAAGATCAGATAATTATTTATGACTCTATAATGAGTTACATTGCTTGTGTTCTATGGGACAGTCAAGTGATACCGAATATTTTGACGTTATAAGAGAGTTGTAACTAACCGAGATCACTATGACTGAGTTCAGCAATATTATGTAGCCCAGCCCCCCCCCCCCCTAAACTAAAATCCTGGGTGCGCCACTGTGCCAGTATGTCCGTGCGATGATCAGGGCCTGTTCAGGGATAAAATAAACGTCACATTACGATCCCAAGAATTCCACAATTGAGTATTCATTGACGTGACGTCATTTGATTCTGAAGCATAACTTCTACATTAAAAGCTAAAAATCTAAACTTCAAGTTAAAACTTTTTGTACTAGAGAGTGTGAATCTAAAACACCCTTTCCTTCCCCTACGTATGAAACTGCAAAGAAATGGGTATTGGTATCTTATGATTATAAGTGGAATGACCAACAAGAAATGACCGCACAGGGGGCCCCCCAAAAGTGCTGGGCCTAGGGCCTGCGAAAGCCTTAGTCAGGCTCTGCACAAAGCAAAGCTCATGTTGTTCTTTGGTAATATCTAAATGTGTGTTCTTCAAATTTTATCTGTCGAATGACACAGTATATCTTCATAGTTCATAATTCCAATCATGGATCTTAATATTAATCAAATTTCTGCTACATCCTCGAAAATTCCAACTTACCGAACATATTGTGAAAGGTTGTTGTAAAATCATGATAAATTAGTACAATTTCGATTATTGAGAGATTTTGCGAATATCTGTTGTTGTTCGCAGTTTAAGATTACAGCCATGCATCTTACTCTAATGGAGGTTCAACTGTGGAAGATCCTCAAAATTTGCAGATCAAATTGTGAAAGGTTGTTGTAAAATCATGTTCAATTACAACAATTTCGATTATTGATCGATAAATATTGCTTACAAAACTCGTGTTCTTCTTCGATAAGATTTGAGCACGAGTTCTTCATCTATAATCTGTCGAATGAGAGAATATCTGCTGTTCACAGTTGAAGATTACAAACATGCATCTAACACTAATGGATGTTCAACTGGGGAAGATCCTCAAAGTTTGCTTGTCAAATTTTGGAAGTTCTTTTTTTATTTTTCAAATGGGCCGACACATTGCCAAAGGCCTCTGTTACTACCAAGGCGCGAAATACTGGTCATTTTTATTATGGAGGCATTCTGTGGACAGCCCATGTTACCTCCTATGAAAGGACGGACGAATTAACCCTTTGAGGCGCAACCCTTTCCCAATGCTGAAAAAAGGGCAGCCGTTTCCATCGCCACGACTTAACTACCAGGAAGATGGCGGACGATCGAAACGTTCATCGGGTGCCACAGATCGAGAGACCCTTTTTTCTTTGACGCAGCTGGCTTCTCGCATTCTTCCATTTTTCAGCAGATGCCAGTGCCGTTAAAAATAATCGCGACATTTTTTTTTTACGGGAAATGACGTGCTAAAAAGTAAAGGATTCTCGTGGAGATATGTCATCCGCGACTATTTTTTATAGAAATCCAGTCTATTCTTCGTGACTGGCAACAGTCAAAACGTCAGAGTTTGGTGTTCCCAGAGCGGGAACACTGCGCGTTAAAGGGTTAAGATAAAGTATTAAACTTGATAGTGCTGCAATCTTACTTTTTCCCACTTTCCTCTATTAAAATTAATTTTTATTTGAATGAAATGTCAATTCCGCGGAATCCCGCAATCTCAATCATGATTGACACTTCACTCAAATAAAAATTAATTTTAATTGAGAATAGCAGGTAAAAGTAAGTTTGTAAACACTATCAGGTTTAATACTTTATCTTAATTCCTAATTAAAACACTACCTAAAATAAATATGAAAATTATAGTCATGGTATAGTAATCCCCTATCTCCAATTGTTACATGCCAATATACACCAGTGACAACCGGTCAACAGTTTCACAGGGGACCCCCAAATAAGCTATCTTTTTATTTCTTATTTTATCTCCTTTTCAATTTTATCTCTTTATTTTATCTCTCAGAGTGGAAAATTTCAAAGATTTCTTTAACTCTGGGTTACCTTAGAGGAGAAACCCAATGGCAACCTACTATGGCTTTACCTACTCGGTGTGACGTCACAAGTAACCTCCGCGGCTTTCCTCTCTAGGGGGCGTTGGTTTTTTACGGAAGAAAGTAATCTTGCTTTAGAAAAAAGGCTGCAACAATGATATGTACGGATCTCCGTGAACAATGGACACTGTTGCAATATCAGGACCAACTATAAAGCATAGTTTTCTCCAGTATTGTTGCTACGACAATGGAAAGTTCAAATAATGCATAAGATGCATGTCTACAGCCGGATAGTGGCCGGCCGCTACCGTTTAGTCAACCACTGTTCGGCAACGATCGGGTGTTGTATTCTTGTCCACCATCACTTGTCTCACTTCACTGAGTGTATGGACACACAGTATCTAGGAGTATCGGATCTGAGATAACGAAGTTCGAAGGTGCGAGAATAGTACGGCCCGAGAAAGAGGCTGTTGTACGGTTCCCACGAGACTTGCTTTCAGTCTTGAAAGTCTGTCGGAAGCTTGTTGCTGTAAAAATCCGGCGGCGATCTCAGTTCTGTCCTGTTACTGTGGTCATGGAACAGTGTGGTGAAGAAAACACTCGATCGTTTTTTATTTTCTTTGTAATACAATATAACCTCTGAGAGCAGCCTACCGATTAAGTTTAAGGCATTAAATATTACTCTCAAAGGATGGATTTTACTACCCAGCTACGCCACAATTCCGGCAACGAACTCAGTAGAACCATTAACATTTTTTTTTTTTTTTTAACAGATATTTTTCTTTTTTTACAATTTTTACAGTTACAATAACAGAAATAACACAAAATTTTGATAAGGAACCAAACAGAAGAAATAAAATGTGGATTTAAATATATATATATATCTAATATATAAAATTCTCCTGTCCCAGTGTTAGTCACCTAACTCCTCCGAAACCACTCGACCAATTTTTATGAAATTTTCTATGTATATTCGTTAGGTCATAGAATAGGTTTTTAACTATGTCTCATACCCCTAAGTCATAAGGGCGGTCCACCCCAAAATGCTTAGCCCCCGAGTGCTATTAATTTCAATCAGGATTTCTGTGTAGACATTAGCGTGTCGAATCACTTTTCAAATGTGTTTGCCAGATAATGTGGAGAGGGGGGGGGGGAGTTAATAAAATGTTGAAAGTCGCACAAGGTTTGCAATTTTTGATAATTGATCGCTAAATGCGGTGCCAAAACGCGACAATTTATTATAAATATATTTCGCGTATAGTTAGAAAACGCCTGGCGTATATTGTAAAAGAGTTTTATTAGGCGATTTTAATATAGATTTCTATTCCGAAGAAGAGCTCTGTGGAACAAGAAAGGAAAACACGGTACACTCATGGATTATGATGTCCATTCCAAACAGTATTTAAAATGTCTTTGCGGTATAGTTGGAATATGCCTACAGGAAGAACATGCCTGGAGGAAATTCTAAACAGTTTCAGGTGGCGATTTTAAGATAGATTTCGATTCCAAAGATGTGTTTTATGGTACAAGAAAGAGTTGATTCCTATTTTAACGCCCCCACTCTCGCCAACCTAAAAAATTCCCGTACTTTGGCGAGCTTTGCAGTCATGGGTCTCTGGGAGTTATGCACAAGTTTCAACGGTACATACGTATTTTATAGGCGGTCCGCCAAGACAAGCAATATTTTCACCAAGATAAATGCCGGGCACATGAGATTGTTGATGGTTTGGAATACGATTGGCAATGTATTTAAAATCTATGAAAAAGTAGTTTGGCGGAAGTGACCGCCAAGTTAATACGTAAGTACCGTTTCAACGCGCCCAAAAGAACTAGATGACAGCTAAAGTAAACAAACTAGCGATAAACGCACCAGTTAAGGAAGTTGAAGGCCCTTAATTATTAAAACTTCATTAATTGGCAATCCAAAATAAATAAAATTGTAACGGCATGCTGTACTTACATGTTGTTCCAAATCGCCATTTTAATTCTCAATTACGATTTCTACATAAATGCAAAAAATCGTCATGGTAACTGCATATGTTTAATCATCGCCTCCTTGGCGAGAGTCGAGGCGTTAAAGTAGGAAACAATATATAAAACGGTGAAGTATTGTTGTGATATACTTCGCGAAGATTGTAAAATAGTTTTAGTAGGCGATTTTAAGATAGATTTCGATTCCAAAGATGGGTTTTATGAAATAAGAAAGAAAACTACAGCACAGTCATGAATAATGATAACACTTTCAAACTTAATGGAATAAGGACGAAAAATAGGGACGACGCATAAATTATGATACGATTTTAATATATAGCATTATAGTGCGTATTTAAAATCTGAAAGTGTTTCAGATTTTGATCGGTTTTTTTTTTTTGGGGGGGGGGAATTTTTTTATGGAATGACTATCAATAAGTCTCAAGGCCAAACTATGTCTGTTTGTGGATTAGATTTGAGCACACCATGTTTTTCACACGGACAGTTATACGGGGCATACTCTCGAGTGGGCAAACCATACAGTGGGCATCCAGTTTGTTTGTGTTATCTAAAGATGGGAAAACAAAAAATATTGTATACTCTATTGCGTTAAGGGATTGATATTATTTTTTAGTAAAATTATTGTAATTAGCGATATATATAAATTTAAAGAATAAATTACAATGAATTAAAAATATAAATGTTTGGTATTGTGTTATTTTTATATTCCAGCATCGTTCACAGCGCTCCATGCCTCTTCCACTCATATACCACAACCTCACAAAACTTACAATAAGTTAGTCATTTCTTTCTACTAAAATAATCCTAGGAATAATTTATATGGCAAAACAACGTTTGCCGGGTCAGCTAGTATATATATATATATATATATATATATATACATAAATTTTGGAACAGAGGAAAATTAATAAGATAAAAACCTTTTCTTTTTTACGAGTAATTTAGATAAATTAGATAGATTAATAAATTTGAAGTTGAGAAAAATGAAACCCTTCTTTACGCTTGGAATAAAGTATTTATAAATTTAGAATAGAAGAAAAAATGCATTAAATAGAATTAGTTTTTACAATAATTTATATGCAAATATATTAGAATAAATTATATATTTTTTTTGTAATGGAACTTTGTACTTTTTTTTATTCTTGTACCGGAAAAACGTTACGCTACGTTTTAGTGCAGCTTTGAGGCTATGCCAACATGGCGAAATGAAGTATTTCGCAGTGCTAAATACGCCAATCTGCAAAGGATGAACCTTTTACCGGATTTTTTCCGAGTTGAGCTCGGGCGGGTAAAACGTTCCATTCTGGATTATCCCGAGTGTAGCTCGGTCAGTAGGAATTTTATTTTTTACTTTTCACGTAATCTTTCCAGAGTTATTTCGTTTTGCTCTCGTCCTGAGTTATTTTTTGTCGCTTTCTAACACTTTTATTTACTTTACTTCCCCCTACGTTAAAACCAAAGGGGCGAAAAAAAAAA
>JAWZYV010002877.1:0-11559 GCA_038373885.1 Cheiracanthium punctorium | reverse complement strand
CAAGAGGATGGCTAATATACAATTTAAACACATTTTTAAAACAGCAAATATCTTTGGAAGGAAACCTTCCAAAGATATTTCCTCGCCCACCCCCAATTCTCCCACCCTCTTAAACGGCCTGCAGCGGCAATCGAACTGTCGGTTTCGAAGCGCACAAACATTAAACTTTAGTATACAATTTGAACAGCTTGCCATATTAAATGTTATTCGAAGAAAACCTTCCAAAACGCAACTCACTCACCGAAACAAAACATTATCACGTAATGATTTCTGAATTATCACACAATGCATTCTTAGATGGCATACATTAAAATTTAATATACAATATAAACACAGTTTTAAAATGGCAAATGTCTCTGGAAGAAAACCTTCCAAAACTCATGGCACGAACAAATACAAATTATTCTCGCATACGGGGCAGATAATGAAATGTAGTATGAATGTTATTGAAAAGAAGGAAATATTATTCAAAGAAAACCTTCGAAAGCTCAAGAGGATGGCTAATATACAATTTAAACACAGTTTTAAAATGGCAAATGTCTCTGGAAGAAAACCTTCCAAAGATATTTCCTCGCCCACCCCAATTCTCCCACCCTCTTGAACGGCCTGCAGCGGCAATCGAACTGTCGGTTTCGAAGCGCACAAACATTAAACTTTAGTATACAATTTGAACAGCTTGCCATATTAAATGTTATTCGAAGAAAACCTTCCAAAACGCAACTCACTCACCGAATCAAAACATTATCACGTAATGATTTCTGAATTATCACACAATGCATTCTTAGATGGCATACATTAAAATTTAATATACAATATAAACACAGTTTTAAAATGGCAAATGTCTCTGGAAGAAAACCTTCCAAAACTCATGGCACGAACAAATACAAATTATTCTCGCATACGGGGCAGATAATGAAATGTAGTATGAATGTTATTGAAAAGAAGGAAATATTATTCAAAGAAAACCTTCGAAAGCTCAAGAGGATGGCTAATATACAATTTAAACACAGTTTTAAAATGGCAAATGTCTCTGGAAGAAAACCTTCCAAAGATATTTCCTCGCCCACCCCAATTCTCCCACCCTCTTGAACGGCCTGCAGCGGCAATCGAACTGTCGGTTTCGAAGCGCACAAACATTAAACTTTAGTATACAATTTGAACAGCTTGCCATATTAAATGTTATTCGAAGAAAACCTTCCAAAACGCAACTCACTCACCGAAACAAAACATTATCACGTAATGATTTCTGAATTATCACACAATGCATTCTTAGATGGCATACATTAAAATTTAATATACAATATAAACACAGTTTTTAAAATGGCAAATGTCTCTGGAAGAAAACCTTCCAAAACTCATGGCACGAACAAATACAAATTATTCTCGCATACGGGGCAGATAATGAAATGTAGTATGAATGTTATTGAAAAGAAGGAAATATTATTCAAAGAAAACCTTCGAAAGCTCAAGAGGATGGCTAATATACAATTTAAACACAGTTTTAAAATGGCAAATGTCTCTGGAAGAAAACCTTCCAAAGATATTTCCTCGCCCACCCCCAATTCTCCCACCCTCTTGAACGGCCTGCAGCGGCAATCGAACTGTCGGTTTCGAAGCGCACAAACATTAAACTTTAGTATACAATTTGAACAGCTTGCCATATTAAATGTTATTCGAAGAAAACCTTCCAAAACACAACTCACTCACCGAATCAAAACATTATCACGTAATGATTTCTGAATTATCACACAATGCATTCTTAGATGGCATACATTAAAATTTAATATACAATATAAACACAGTTTTAAAATGGCAAATGTCTCTGGAAGAAAACCTTCCAAAACTCATGGCACGAACAAATACAACTTATTCTCGCATACGGGGCAGATAATGAAATGTAGTATGAATGTTATTGAAAAGAAGGAAATATTATTCAAAGAAAACCTTCGAAAGCTCAAGAGGATGGCTAATATACAATTTAAACACAGTTTTAAAATGGCAAATGTCTCTGGAAGAAAACCTTCCAAAGATATTTCCTCGCCCACCCCCAATTCTCCCACCCTCTTGAACGGCCTGCAGCGGCAATCGAACTGTCGGTTTCGAAGCGCACAAACATTAAACTTTAGTATACAATTTGAACAGCTTGCCATATTAAATGTTATTCGAAGAAAACCTTCCAAAACACAACTCACTCACCGAATCAAAACATTATCACGTAATGAACTCTGAATTATCACACAATGCATTCTTAGATGGCATACATTAAAATTTAATATACAATATAAACACAGTTTTAAAATGGCAAATGTCTCTGGAAGAAAACCTTCCAAAACTCATGGCACGAACAAATACAAATTATTCAAAAGAAGGAAATATTATTCAAAGAAAACCTTCGAAAGCTCAAGATACCTTCCAAAGATATTTGCTTGCTCCCCCACACTTTGATTACTAGAATAATTCGTTAAAACACAAAAGATTAAAATTTACCCTTGCCATGGGTATACTAAACCAAAGGGAAAACAATCATCAGAAACTCGACAACGTTCATACGTGTCGATCATCATCCCCTCAGAAATGCGAAATTCATTCATCTCGACAATTTAAATTCACGGAACCATTGACAGTCAGCAGAGTGAGCTTCGCTGCCTTGCAAACTCCGAGAAATATAAAAACGCGAACATACGAGTATAGTTACCTTCCTTTCGTCTCGCACCATCCCCAAGCGCAGAAAAAACACCGGCGCACTAATGTCAGGCAATTCTAAAAGCAAGCGTTCACATGCCACTCGTCAAAACCACCGTCCTCCGGAGGGAAAAAAAAAAACAAGTCGGAAGTGGGGGATGTTCGCAGTGGCATGGCGTAAGGGGGGGGGCTCCCATACAAAGGCATGTGCCCCCCTGGATCCCCTGCTGCTGCCTACTTTGATTATTAGAATAATTCGTTAAAACACAAAAGACTAAAATTTACCCTTGCCATGGGTATACTAAACCAAAGGGAAAACAATCATCAGAAACTCGACAACGTTCATACGTGTCGATCACTCATCCCCTCAGAAATGCGAAATTCATTCATCTCGACAATTTAAATTCACGGAACCATTGACAGTCAGCAGAGTGAGCTTCGCTGTCTTGCAAACTCCGAGAAATAAAATAACGCGAACATACGAGTATAGTTACCTTCCTTTCGTCTCGCACCATCCCCAAGCGCAGAAAAAACACCGGCGCACTAATGTCAGGCAATTCTAAAAGCAAGCGTTCACATGCCACTCGTCAAAACCACCGTCCTCCGGAGGGAAAAAAAAAAACAAGTCGGAAGTGGGGGATGTTCGCAGTGGCATGGCGTAAGGGGGGGGGCTCCCATACCCAGGCATGTGCCCCCCCTGGATCCCTGCTGCTGCCTAATTTGATTATTAGAATAATTCGTTTAAAACACAAAAGATTAAAATTTACCTTGCCATGGGTATACTAAACCAAAGGGAAAACAATCATCAGAAACTCGACAACGTTCATACGTGTCGATCACTCATCCCTCAGAAATGCGAAATTCATTCATCTCGACAATTTAAATTCACGGAACCATTGACAGTCAGCAGAGTGAGCTTCGCTGCCTTGCAAACTCCGAGAAATAAAATAACGCGAACATACGAGTATAGTTACCTTCCTTTCGTCTCGCACAATCCCCAAGCGCAGAAAAAACACCGGCGCACTAATGTCAGGCAATTCTAAAAGCAAGCGTTCACATGCCACTCGTCAAAACCACCGTCCTCCGGAGGGGAAAAAAAACAAGTCGGAAGTGGGGGATGTTCGCAGAGGCATGGCATAAGGGGGGGGGGCTCCAATACCCAGGCATGTGCCCCCCTGGATCCCTGCTGCTGCCTACTTTGATTATTAGAATAATTCGTTAAAACACAAAAGATTAAAATTTACCCTTGCCATGGGTATACTAAACCAAAGGGAAAACAATCATCAGAAACTCGACAACGTTCATACGTGTCGATCACTCATCCCTCAGAAATGCGAAATTCATTCATCTCGACAATTTAAATTCACGGAACCATTGACAGTCAGCAGAGTGAGCTTCGCTGCCTTGCAAACTCCGAGAAATAAAATAACGCGAACATACGAGTATAGTTACTTTCCTTTCGTCTCGCACCATCCCCAAGCGCAGAAAAAAACACCGGCGCACTAATGTCAGGCAATTCTAAAAGCATGCGTTCACATGCCACTCGTCAAAACCACCGTCCTCCGGAGGGAAAAAAAATCAAGTCTTAAGTGGGGGATGTTCGCAGAGGCATGGCGTAAGGGGGGGCTCCATCCCCAAGTGTATGCCCCCCCTGGATCCCGTGATTATTACTTTGATTATTAGAATAATTCTTTAAAACACAAAAGATTAAAATTTACCCTTGCCATGGGTATACTAAACCAAAACCTATTAATACAGGGAAAACAATCATCAGAAACTCGACAACGTTCATACATATCAATCACTCATCTCCTCGGAAATGTGAAATTCATTCATTTTGACAATTTAAATTAATGGCACCATTCACAGTCAGTAGATTGAGCATCGATGCCTTGCAAACTCCGAGAAATAAAATAAAATAACTCGAGCATCCCAGTAGTTACCTTCGTTTCGTCTCCCACCATCCCCAAGCGCAGAAAAAACACTCGCACATTCTTTTTTCATTTACTTTTTATTAAATTGGCTTAAGGAAAAAAATTAACTAAAATTCATTAAAAGCAGTGCTAACCAGTCTGCGATAAAATTTTCTTAGTCTCCATTTCAAAGAGTACACTTCGAATATGAACGATTTTCTGTTGATTCACGCTTGTACAGTCGGTAGAGCATGCGGCTCGAGAACTGGCAGTCTTGCGTTCGAATCTGCCTTCTGCGAGTGAGGCAGGGGGGGGGGGGGGTTGGGGGGGGGGGGCGGGGGGGGGGGGGTACGGCTAAGGACAAAAAATACACCCACACATCACTCATCAAAATTTAAATTCAGTGGAAAAAAAAAAAAAAAAAAAAAAAAAAAAACTCAACAATGTTCATGCGTTCTTCCAAAAATGAATAACATTTAATATGATAAAACTGTTTACATTGCACATTAAATTTTAATGTACATTAAATTTTAATGGGGGTACGGCTAAGGACAAAAAATACATCCACACATCACTCATCAAAATCTAAATTAAAAAAAAAAAAAAAAAACAATGTTCATGCGTTCTGCTAAAAATGAATAACATTTAATATGGTAAAACTGTTTACATCGTACATTAAATTTTAATGTTTGTCTGCCATTCAAGAATTAATTAAGTGATGATACTTTGATCCCGTGTGTGCCTTTTGTTTTGGATTAAATCTCTTCTGGAAACGCGTGGAAACTTTTTGCTTTTAAACGATTTTGCATCAGCTCTGGAATTTTTAGACTGCCGCATTGAGCCTCGAACCCACGACTCAATGCATGCCTCAAACCCAGGCCGCATTGAGCCATTAACCACGAATGTGGCCGTCGTGTGTTCGATTCCCAGCTGTGGAATTTTTTGCATAGATGGTAAAAAATAAAATCAGCCTAAACACTCGATATTGCCTAATAACTTGAAAGGTTGAGGACGGCTAAGGACAAAAAATACATCCACACATCACTCATGAAAATTTAAATTCCAGTGGAAAAAAAAAAAAAAAAAACTCAACAATGTTCATGCGTTCTTCTAAAAATGAATAACATTTAATATGGTAAAACTGTTTACATTGTACATTAAATTTTAATGTTTGTCTGCCATTCAAGAATTAATTAAGTGATGATACTTTGATCCCGTGTGTGCCTTTTCTTTTGGATTAAATCTCTTCTGGAAACTTTTTGCTTTTAAACGATTTTGCATCAGCTCTGGAATTTTTAGACTGCCGCATTGAGCTCGAACCACGACTCAATGCATGCATCGAACCCAGGCGCAATGAGCACTAACCCACGAATGTGGCAGTCGTGTGTTCGATTCCCAGCTGTGGAATTTTTCGCATAGATGGTAAAAAATAAAATCAGCCTAAACACTCGATATTGCCTAATAACTTGAAAGGTTGAGGACGGCTAAGGACAAAAATACATCCACACATCACTCATCAAAATTTAAATTCCAGTGGGAAAAAAAAAAAAAAAAAAAAAAAAAAAAAAAAAAAAACAATGTTCATGCGTTCTTCTAAAAATGAATAACATTTAATATGGTAAAACTGTTTACATTGTACATTAAATTTTAATGGGGGTACGGCTAAGGACAAAAATTACATCCACACATCACTCATCAAAATCTAAATTCCAGTGGAAAAAAAAAAAAAAAAAAAAAACTCAACAATGTTCATGCGTTCTTCTAAAAATGAATAACATTTAATATGGTAAAACTGTTTACATTGTACATTAAATTTTAATGTTTGTCTGCCATTCAAGAATTAATTAAGTGATGATACTTTGATCCCATGTGTGCCTTTTGTTTTGGATTAAATCTTTTCTGGAAACGCGTGGAAACTTTTTGCTTTTAAACGATTTTGCATCAGCTCTGGAATTTTTAGACTGCCGCATTGAGCCTCGAACCCACGACTCAATGCATGCCTCGAACCCAGGCCGCATTGAGCCACTAACCCACGAATGTGGCAGTCGTGTGTTCGATTCCCAGTTGTGGAATTTTTCGCATAGATGGTAAAAAATAAAATCAGCCTAAACACTCGATATTGCCTAATAACTTGAAAGGTTGATAGAAACACTTTCTAAAATATGTATAAATTCCGCAGCGTAACGGAGTTGTCACGAATTAATTGTTTCATCTGTTCCATCTGTGGTTTGCAGAGGAAGATGATAAATGTCAACGGTTCTAATGCGAGAAATTTCATCTGGGAATCGTCCCAGAGTAGCTCAGTCGTAAAGCACCCGCACGTTATGCGGCATACATGGGTTCGATTCTAGCTCTGGAATTTTTGGACTGCCGCATTGAGTCTCGAACACACGACTCAATGCATGCCTCGAACCACGCCGCATTGAGCCTCTAACCAGGAATGCTTCAGTCGTGGGTTCGATTCCCAGCTCGAATTTTTCGCATAGTTGGTAAAAAATAAAATCAGCCTAAACACTCCAAATTGCCTAATAAATTTGCACGTTTTATGATTACATTAGCATAGTTAGAGTGTCGGCTATCAAAACCAGTTATAAATTGATTCATTAGGGTTTTTTGGGGGGTGTGTCATAACCTCATGATGAATTTTTTGGCATACAAAATGTATATTCTTTGTTACATTATCAAACACACGTGTACATATATATGAGTTGTAGTAGCCGTAACCCTCCCTATGAAAAATTTCTGGCTACGCCCATGATTACAATAGCTTAGTTACAATATCAGCTATCAAAATAAGTTACAAATTCAGTTATAAAAAATTTAAAAAATACATGTAATGGAACATAAATTTAAATTTTAAAATAGCTTTTTACCTTATATGATTACACTAGCTGCGTGACCGCCCATTCTTCGAACAGTAAGAAACGGAAATTTTCCTCACATGTGTAATTCGAATTAATTCCAGGGATGTGGAATCTAGAAAAGAAAAAATATTTTAATCTTGACTTAAAGTTTGCATCATATGTACTAACATGAGATCATTGCAATATAATGACACAAAAAATATTATGTCAGCGGCATTCGCTATCCAAAAAGTGAAAAGTTTCACCGTTTCAGTGAACTTCTCACTTTGAAAAATGTCTCATTTCCACTTAATGCTGTTTTTTAGGGTCACGTTTCAGTAATAAATACTTCAGACACTACATAAAACAGACACTTTTAAAAAAATTTTAAATTACATCACCCTCTCTTGCAGCCCTTTACAAAAAGAAAAGAGATAAGACTGCGCTATTAATGAATGTCATTTTATCTCTCATCACCCTTTATTGAAAAAATGCGACATAATTTTACATGCATTTAAATACTATTAGTTCACAACAGCTTTAATCTATTGTTACAATATTTTGTAAGCTATAGAATATGCATCACATGTATTTTCCTAAATAGGTTACATTCATTAAAATTCCAACATAGGGTTACCAGGCAAAATACGCAAAAGATGAGCGATAAAATGACAAAGTCAATTAATATCGTTTTAATATGGCAATAATGAAACTAAAAAATTTGTGGGGTTCAGGGGGATCTACCCCTGACGAGGCTCGAACTGCCAAGTTTTTTTTTTTATAGAGGCTTTAAAATTGTTTTTCTAGATTATGCAGTTTAATTTCTCTTTTCACAAATAAATCAAGTATCTATAAGCGGAAATCAAGCGAAGCAAAGAAATTGTCTGTGTAGACATAAGAATATCTATGTACAGAAAACGAAATCTTTGGAATGGGAAAGTTTTTTCACAATTTCAGAAGAGCGCTGGTTGTAATTGGTTCACAACCGACTTCTAGTCGTATAATAACAGCAGTATTTGGCACATTTTGGCTTCAAGTATAAGGCAATAAACAACAGATGTTCTGTTGGGGTCTGACCGCAGTAATCTCCTGCATCCGGAAACTAGCACGTTACGGCGCGGAAGGCGATAACTGTCAACCGCGCAGGAAAATACTTTGGCACCTGGCTCGCGCTGAAGGAAGAGGATTACGCTTGCACTCGCAGTTGGTGTGCATGTAGGATGGCTTAGCTCAGCGACCGACCAAATGTGGCATGCTTAATTCTTTATCGTTTCAGTGTGTAACATAAATTCGTAGAAGTTTTAAAATAAATATGGTTTAAGTGTTGATATGTGTAATGTTTAATTATTTAATAATTTTGTATTAGCAACCTTCTAAAGACTCACTTTTCGTATTGCATTTAATTGAGCCGTAATGTAACGGCCATCCTTTCTCAGCTGACAGTTCTCTCTCCTACGCTGATATTTTGTTCTCTTCTAGAAAATTCAGCGATCTCTTGGCGGAGACCGTGGCTTAGCTTGGTGACATCATCGCGGCACGGAGCAGCCTGAATGTAGCTTCACGAGATTCCTGAAAAGAAGAAAGGAGGGTAAATAAAGGCTGTAAAATAACTGAAATAAAATAATACTGTGTAATCTAGGAAAACTATTTCAGACGATTTGGGATTGCAATTGTCCTTCAAAGCCTGATGACAGTGACTTATGTCACTCAAACGACACACTTTATTACTCTCGGAAATAAAATGGATCGGAAAGTACCGAAAAATCTCTCTAAAATTAGGGAACGAGTAGATTTTTATTCTTTAAATGTAGTGCAGATTTCTTTCTACATATTTATGAAAAAGTACAAGAAGATCGTAAAAGCAGTGTAGATGATATTTTGCTTTTTAATCTTCTAAAGGGTTTTGTCTGTTGAAATTATTTCTTTTTACGGTAACCTCTACCCGCGATCCCACTAGAGGAAGCAGTGATCGGAACCCAGACCAGCGCGTCGGAGAAGAATCAGTGGGGTAAAGCTAACCTGTTTCAGCACCGGCTAAACCGACCTCAATTTCCTTATTAGTGGGTGAACAATCCAACACAATACGAATTCTGCTTCATAATGATAGGAAATCCAGAATTTGAAGGGTTTAAAACACTTAGGAGTCGTTTTTCCAGATAACGTCGTTTAACTTTTTTTTCATTAAAAATGATCGTCTGCTTGAAGCATCAATACAAGAGGGGTTAAATGCAAACCGAAATCTGTCGAAAAAAGTTAAACGACGTTATCTGGAAAAACAATTTTAAACGAATTGGAATCTCAGTTTTCTCTTCAAAGCCTGTAAACCATGATTGGAGTATGATGTCATTGTCACTCGAAACAGCTTCACTCGAAACAGCGCGTTGTCGAGCAAACAATACACCTTTTTTTTTTTTTTTTTTTTTTTAATTTACTTTCGGAAATAAAATGGTGCTGAAAAAACGAAAAAAAACTTTAAAATAGGGAAATGGGTAGATTTTGAGATTTTTAAAGTAGCGCAGACTTCTTTCTACATTTTTATACGTAATTTTGATATACTTGAAGCGGATAGCACAAACTGTGCAGATGTTCTTTCGCTTTTTTTTTTTCTCTAAAGAGTAATGGCAGTAAGTTTTATCTTCTAGTGGTTGTCCGGAATCGTTATGAGTGAATGATTGATTCAGTGATAAGCGTATGATCAATTCAAAAAATTACAAAATCTTCAATATTCTCATTAGTAGTTACGTACAATCCCGGCGGTCATTTTGACGAAACAATTTTTGCTTCAAATGTGCTGGCAAAACTGTTGCCAAACATCAGTGGCGTATCCATAAATTTTTCATGGGGGGGTTACGACTACTGCAACTCACATATATGCATACATGTCTGTGATAAGGGAGTGAAGAATATAAATTTTGTATGGCACAAAATTTCTCAAGGAGGCTAGTTATTTATTACGTCATCCATAAACATTTACAATGGATATTATTTGATTATTTTTCATTTCGAAAGTTTAGAAACAGAAAAAAGTTCGAAATGGTTAAGGAGGTTATTGACCGAACACCATGAAATTTGGTATACTCAAGTCTTTCGTCAAGGAGAAGATTTTTATGCTATACATTTTCCTCTAGCTCGCCGCTAGATGGTGCTGCAGGACGTCGAATTCTGTTCAAACCGCTCGCTATGAAAAAAAACCGTTCGATCTAGCTTGACGAAAATTGGTACGTGGGGATATTTGAACACGGAGAATTTTTATTACACAATCCATTTTGCCAGAACTTGCCGCAAGGTGGCGCTGAAGAGCATCGAATTCTATTCCGTCGGACCGCTTGCTGTGAAAATTAGTACACATGGATATTTGAGGACGTACAATACTTTTACACTTTCCGTTTTTCTGTAACTTGATGCTAGATTGCGCTGCAGAATGTCGACTTCTATTCTGTTTAACTTAAGGTGACCAGATTTTTTGTAGTCAGAATCGGGGACATGTCCCCGATTCTGGCAACAAAACTGGGGACATTTATAATTAATGCAATAATTAACAGCAATTTAATTGAAAAACAATGCAATAATTAAAAAAATTGTCCCCAGTTCCATTTTTACATTCTGGGGACAATTTGAAAAACGTCCTTGAAAAATGGAGACTGTCCCCAGAAAAATGGGGAGTTTTGGTACCTTAGTTTAACTGCGTGTAATGAAAATACGTTGAAGGCATTTTGACGAAAATATGTGGCATGGATATTTGAACACACGGAGAATATTTTTTCAACTATCCATTATTTCCTCTAGCTCGCCGCTTAGGTGGCCGCTGCAGGAAAGTCGATTCTCTTCAACCGACTCGCTCTGAGAATTACCGTTCTATCTATCTCGACAAAAAATTGGTACGAAGGGATATTTGAACACGGGAGAATATTTTTAAGCAATTTCATTTGCCATAACTTGCCGCAGGGTGGCGCTGACAGAGCATCGAATTCTATTCCGTCGGACGCTTGCTGTTGACAAATTAGTACACATGGATATTTGAGGACTTACAATTACTTATACACTTTCCGTTTTTTCTGTAACTTGACGCTAGATTGCGCTGTGCAGAATGTCGACTTCTATTCCGTTCAACTGCGTGCTAC
>JAWZYV010002876.1:0-36748 GCA_038373885.1 Cheiracanthium punctorium | reverse complement strand
CCCAATCAAGGGCGTAGCCACGGGGGGGTTAAGGGGGTCATAACCCCCCCCCCCCCATGAGAAATTTTTGCCATACAAAATGCATATTCTTCACTACATTATCACACCCACGCATACATATACATATATATGAGTTGTAGTAGTCGTAACCCCCCCCCCATGAAAAATTTCTGGCTACGCCCCTGAACCCAATACATTAAGAAATTTCTATCTGATTCTCATAGCGGCGTTTAATGGGTTAACTGAAAAGCAACGCTGCTGCTCATCACTAAGTTTATGAAGACAACTTTCTGACAGCGCTGTCCCCGAGAGATAAACTTCACTGCTGTGCACATGTCCGCAAATAATAGGTTTAACAGTCCACCCTCTCGTTGCCTGCTTTGCTCCGGCAGCTATTTTGGACAGTCGGAATTCATTTATTTCGACAGAAATGAATGGCTGCGGCGCTGCGGAGCATTGGGATCGTGAAAAAGCATTTTAAAAATGATCCATCAGCACTCCTACATTCAAAGGTGAAGAGTTAGTTTTGGATGTGTATTGAAATGCGCTCATCTCGGGATCTAGCAGTCCGATTTGAAAAAATATTTCTGCGTCAGACAGCAACGACGGTCATGGAAAACGAATGGGCTGTCGTCCTGTGATTGCGACGATGGGACCTAAACCGTTGAAGATAATAAGACACTGTAGCGTTTAAAATTTATTAAAACAACATCGTAAATAACATACATAAAGAAAAATATCGATGCTGTACGATTGTTTTGGGTAGTACAAAATGTCCGCTCTTCATCCACTGTATTACTTCATGCTTCCATACATTCATACTTCTACACATTGCTGGAACAAGCAGATCAATCGATAACACAAATATATTTAATATTTATATATTTATTTTTCACGTATGTTTGTTGGTTTAACGATTTCCATTCCGTGCGAAGAACGGACATTTTAGCCAGTTTGGCTGCAATGAGCGTTTATTCATGACTCAAGAAGGGCGCCTCCAGACTTCCTAAATCCCTCTCTTATTCGTCCATGACCCCCATAAATAGATGTCTGTAACTATTAATCCACGAGCTTGATTATTATCGATCTCACATGGCAGGTGGGGGGGGGAGAAAAAAGTATAGCTAGCTCGGTTATGACGCAACAATAATCGCCCGAATCAATCATGACCGGAATCAGTAGATTAGGGTGATGGGATGGGTCAACATCGGTGTGTGCCTCGCATACAGGATCGCCAGCTCCGCGGGCATGCGATGAATAGGACATAAGGTGGAAGCGGTTCATGATCGGGTGATGAACGGCATCCGTTGATCACCCGATCATGCTTGCCCCTCGGCGGGATATTTTTTCGCTTTAAGGAGGAGAGATGGATTCATTGTGTTCGTCAGTGTCTATGTAATTTGTCTGAAATGCAAGAAGTAGCGTCTCTCATGAGAATAGAGAAATTATCCGAATACAGGTACAAAGAGAAAATGTTGCTCCTTTAAATTCAAGTCATGCAAATGCGCCTATAGCGACCTAGTGCTAATAGTAAACCGATACCGTTCCTTCCAATTTTTTTAAAAGTAGAAGCATAAAAATTAAAAAGGCCTGACATACTTATTTATTTTTTTTCCGAAAAGATAAGCTGTCAATGAATGAATTTTTACTTTCCGAACATGTACCATGTAAGGAAAGTATTGTAATCATGAAAAAATTCGAATTCGAGATTTGGGTGTATTGACACGTTTTGAGGTCTTCTGAATTCATTTATGCTATTTTCAAGAGATGTATGTATGTATGTGTGTATGTGTGTGTGTGTGTATGTGAGTGAACACGATAGCTCCTGAACGGGGCATGCGATTGAGTTCAAATTGGGTATATATGTTATAAACCACCATCGCAAGACCGGTATTGATTTGGGTGTGTATAGGACTTATAGTTTTTCTACAGGGCTAAAACAAATATTTCTTTTACATTATGGCCTATGGGGAGAAATTCTTGAAAGTGCGCTAGCATTTAAACGGTACATTCGATTGAGCTCAAATTGGGTATATATGTTATAAACCACCGTCGCAAGACCTGCATTGATTTTGGTGTGTATAGGACTTATAGTGTTTCTACAGGGGTACGACAAAAATTTCTTTTACATTATGGCCTATGGGGGAAAATTCTGGAAAATGCGCTAGCGTTTAAACGGTACATTCGATTGAGCTCAAATTGGGTATATATATTATAAACCACCGTCACAAGACCTGTATTGATTTTGGTGTGTATAGGACTTATTGTTTTTCTACAGGGCTACGACAAAGATTTCTTTTACATTACGGCCTATCGGGGGAAATTCTTGAAAGTGCGCTAGCGTGCAAACGGTGCATTCGATTGAGCTTCAATTTGGTATATATATTTGAATGATTCATCTATTAAAATTTATTTAAATGCTTGGTAAGGATCTTAATCGTAAGTGTTCGGAAAGTCGAGTGGAGTCACTCCAGATTTTTTACAAATAAGAAAACTTTTGGAAAGAAATATAGATATTTTACTTCTGCTAGAGATGGAACTTTTTAAATGACATTCGAGACCCCTATTCCACTGGATCCGTGTTTAATTGTAAGGCATTCATTCAGTCATTCCTATCTGTATTGCAAAAGTTTCGAATACTTTTTAAAAATAGTTGACACATTTAAAAATTTTCATCCCTTGCAAAAGTGATATATCTATACTTTTCTCAAAAGTTTTCATAGTTTAGCCACATTCATTCATTCATGCCCTCTCTTTGTCTTGTATTTTTATGTCTTTCAGGATTCCACAACAAAAACCTTCTACTTTTAAAAATTGTATTTTACTTAATTTTTTTTCGGAGCGTTTCCATTTCCAATTACGACTCATTTCGCGAGAATCCCGTGACACCGCTAAAACGAACACGAAAATAAACAGATACCTTTCTTTAACGCACCCGAGTACCTTCATCTATAAATCAGCGTTTTTGGCTCAAAAATCCTGACGAACCCTTGACTGAAAGCGCTTCCATCCGAAATGGATCTTTTACTACGATGCTGTTTAAAATCCAACATCTCCTTAAGCGTTGGTTTTTTTATTAAGTGAGATAGATTCACGTAAGAGTATATTTCTAAAAGGGGAAATGGATCGTCCGATGAGCTCTTTATGAGAGATATTCCACGCACCTTAAAAGGGGGATTGACTTCTTTGAAATCGCTTGTAAACATCTTAAACCGGCCGATGACAAAACGAGCCGATTTTCCAACCCCTGTTTGTAAAGTTGTTGAGTAGGCCTGTGCTAAAAGGTTTCAAGTTTAATGTCTGTTTATATCCCAGCGTTGAGAAGAAAAAAATAATGTTCATGAGCTATTGAAAAGTACCGATGAATATTGAACCGGGATAAAAGATTAGAGTGACCAGACATGTCACATCGTCCGTCATCCTACTATAAAGTTCCGCTGATTCCCGTTGAATCACTCGAAGATCGAAATTTGACCGTGTTTCATCCTAAAAGATTGAAAAGTTATTATTTTAAAACGTAATGAAAACGACACCGTTTGTACGATCCGTCAATACAATGGATATTTATCATTTTTTACCTCATTGAGGATTTTCTGACGTGTTATCATTTTTATCCAGCAAAGGAGGGAACCCAAGAGAGATTCTCGGCCCACCTCCCACTGAAATTTTTAAAAAAAAATTAGATCTACTGATGGATTAAAAGGACACAAAAAAATATATTTAATGACACTACAATCAACACTGATGTTGGGTACCCCATGTTTATTGTTCATTTTGAAAAGGACTGCGCGTTCAAATGCTTTTAGCGATGGGCGTCACCCAGGCGTCACAAGGGGCGTGATTTAAGCCGCCATGTCCGGTCCACTTCCTAGAACGGTTTGTTTCATTTCGAATGAGCACATTCGCTGTTGAAAAAATCCTTTTGAATAATAATTCCAGACAATTCTTTTTGATCTGGGAGGAAATTTTCAATTAGCATCCGAATATGTTCCAGGTGAAGCCCATTCTTCTTACGAAGATCCCTCTTGGAGCAGAACATTCGAATGTTTGCTTTCAGCTAAAGCCTCATGGATGTTTTCTAGAAATGGGGTTAGATAAACTTTTTAATTGATAGTCAACTGAAGTCATTCATTCATTGGAATGACTGGATAATAAATATACATGTTGTTATCGTATGTTTACTCTCATTTCGAAAAACTGCGCTGACATGGGCGTAGCCAAGGCATCCCTTTAGACCACACATTAAGGCCGATTTTGAATAACTGTTCGCTTAATTAACAATAAACAAAAAGAACGTTTGCGTAATATAAAGATCATGTCGTTCATTTGAATGACTCTAATAAATGCAGTCAATACAGATGTTGCTACCCTGTGTTTACTTTCATTTTGAAAAAAAAAACTGCATTGACATGGGCGTAGCCAGAGCGTCGCTTTAGACCGCGATTGAAGGAAAATTTAGAATAACTGTTGGCTGAATGGACAAAAAAGAAATGCACGTTTGCATGAGATGCAGGTGATATTGGAATTTCGGAGTGTTCACAGCATTTTATCTGGAATGATAGTTTAATTTACAATTTTTTACTTACTAAGAATTGTCTCGCTTGTTAGAACTTTTATCCAGTGGAGAATTCAAGCGGTGATAAGCATATCGCACTACTTTTGCGTACCCAAAATAACCCTCTCACTCAACCCCCCACACGAATGTTATCCGAATAGTTATAATCCCGAACACTATTCGAATATTGAGACTGCGAATACTATATCACACAGTGAAAATAGTCAATATTCACGATTCGATGAACCGACTAAGGATTCTATTCGAACATCGATTATGCGAATCATTCGAACAGGCCCATCCGTCAATGGAAGTCCCCTGTATGCGGGAACGCAGCCCCTGTTGTCTCCAACGGATCTTTTCTTTTGCAATATCAGGGAAATGACCATTCCCTTCTTTTTCAATACAATTATGCCACACGGTAAGTCTGGCGGATTGTAAGTCACGCGAAGGGAAAGTTTGGCTTAAAGAAATTTCTACAAAATGATTCTGGTGAGCTTCCAAATGGGCTTGTGACTGTTATGAGGGGGACGGAGACGATCAATAATGCCGTTTCTTCAGTATTTCAGTGTTAACGAAATTTCATACGAAATCGGGCTTGTCCATCCGTTTCTCAACATAGGTGGTCCATTAGACAGCATTTCTCGAAATTTGCATCCAATGGGGGTAGGTGACCGAAACAGAGGGTACATGATTTGTTTTTACTTTAAAGGACGCGTTTATAAATACAGATGTGGGTGTCGTGTATTTATTTTCATTGGTGAAAGGACAACAGTAACATGTTTTTAACAACGGGCGATGCCGGGGCGTCACGTGAGGCCACACGGGGAGTCACGAGGGGCGTCACCTAAAGCCACAACGGCCGATGAATTTTGTAGAACGGTTTGTTTCATTTCGAACGAACACAATTTTTGAAAAAATAATCTTTGAATAACAATTCTAGATAGCTCTTTTTGCTCTGACAGGAAATTTTCAATGAGCGAATGAATAAAGTTATAGATATCACAACTTCGGAGGGTTCCAAACCGAAAGAAAACCTTCAACGCCCATTAGGCTAGCTGTGCTTCCCGTTGTTCGACCCGTCTACTTGACATTTTGCACACTTAGGTAAAGCGATAGGGAAGGCCGTAGACAGCGGAAAAGTGGAAGAATTTGTATTGAAAGAGACGCCCATGGTTCTTACGAAGACGCCTCTTGCAGCACAACATTGGAATGTGTGCTTTTAGCTAAAGCTTAATGGATGCTTCCTAGAAATCGGGTTAGATGAGCTATTTCATTGATTATCCATTAAAATAATTCATTCATTTGAACGATCGGATAGTCAATGTAGATATTTACACCCTGTGTTGACTTTCATTTTGAAAAAAAAAATTACTTTGACATGGGCGTAGCCGGGGCATCCCTTGAGACCTCCAATGAAGACAGATTTAGAATAACGGTCGCTCGATCTGACACTCAACCAATGGGCGTTTCATTGAAATAATGAAAATCACGAACACTGTTCGAATAGTCAATATCACGATGACTGTGCGAATCGTGAAAATAGTCAATGGTCACGATTCGATGAACCCATTATGGATTCTGTTCGAACTGTAGCCATCGATTCTAGAAATCATTCCAATGGCACATCCCTCGGGAGAAAGGTGCATTATGGGAACGCAGCCTTGCAGTCTCTAACGGATCTTCTTTTGTGATATCAGGGAAATGTCCATGACACGTTCCCCTTAGTTGGGAAGTTTGCCTTAACGATATTTCTACAAAACGATACTGGTGAGCTTTCAAAATGGTTTGTAACTGTTGTGGGAAGGGGGGGGGTGGAAAGTAATACCGTTTATTTCATATTCACCTAGCAAAAACGACTGAAGCTAATCCTACGATTTAGGTCATGCGTATGAGTTGCTTAACACAATCGCTCAATTACGCAACATTGTTCGAAACTCGTAACTAATGTGGGTAATGGGCCAAAACGTGTATACATGTACATAGACGTGGGGCGTGGGGCGTCAGTCGCTTCCATTCGTTACCTGTTAGATGGCCAACGCAAACTGAATGAAACAAAATAAACGAGGCAGGAAAGAAAACTAATTTGAAAAGAGACTTCCTCTCCTTCATTTCTAAAAATGAGACGCTTTTTAAATGTGCCCTCATACGAAGAAAAACCCCGTCGAGTAAAATGGGTCCCTACACTCATGAATTGTAGGGGTCACATTTTAATTTTCCATGACAATGAAAAATAATTGACATGGGCGTGGCCAGGGCGTCACTTTAGACGGTGGTTGAAGGCCTATTTAGAATAAGTGTTAGGTGAATGGATAATAAACAAACGGACGTTTCTGAAGATGCCGATGATGGTCGAATATGGGAGTGTTTTCATCTTTTCTTATCTTGGATGAGAGTTTCATTTACAATTTTTTACTTACTAAGAATTTTCTCTCTTGTTAGTACTTTTATGCAGCGGAGGAGTCAATCCATGGTGGATTCTCCGCCAGTCTTTCATAGAAGTTTTTAGAAAATTTTACATCTACTGATTAATCGAGAATACGACACATTTTAGTGTTCTTATAACGTGATAATAAACACAGATGTCGATAGCACAAAAATAATTGCAATGAATTACAAAAAGAATTGCAATGGATATACTCGAGTAGTAACATAATTAAATACAAATATGCAAAACATGTCGACATGTATGAAAATTTCAAGCATGATTTACTCAATTTAGTTCAGCAGTCTATCTACACAATTGTTAATTTAGTTTTCTTGTAAACGGTCTGTTGCAATTTATACATAATAGTTCAGTGCAATTAGCAATGAATGGAAATGTTCAGTAGGTACCTTGTAAAATTTACGTCTACACAAATCAGGTAAAACATTCTCAAAATAAATAGCAACTTTTTCTAAAAAAAAAAAAAATATATATATATACAACAAAAGCAAATAAAAATCACTGTCAAAATGCAAAAACTTTTTAATATTCACATCAGCAAAAAAATGACATATATTATATATACACAAAATAAAATTTTCCTTTGAATGTAATTTGCATAAATCCAAAAACTACCAAGTTATCTCTAACATATTAATAGTGCAAAAAGAAACATTAAAATATACATAACAATAAAAAAAAAATTTGTGTAAAAGAATGTGTGTGTAAATCAAGAAGAAAAATCTGCAGCCACGCTGACACAGCGGTGGTCTACAAAAATTGCCATCAGAAAGAGTCTGAAAAGCAAAACGTCGAAACAAACTATTGTGCCTAATCCATTTTTTTTTAACAAAAGCTCCATTGCATAAATTTTGTGAGAATAGATACACATCATACAATACACTGAAGTGTACATCTTTAAAAATACTGGACCAACCAGATACAAACAAGATATTATACAACAGTGTACAAAGCAAGGAAGTGTCTGTGGGTACCTTCACAAACACGCCATTACTAAAAAGAAAACATGCATCTACTTTCTAGGCCTTAAATTATAGTGATTATACGAAGTTGCAGGTAGATTAACATCCGTTGCAAAATTATCATGGGAGAAATTTTTAATAGACTCATTAGGAAGTAGAATTAAATTATTTAAATCCGCCAAAGATACAGTTACATTAGTTTTGAAAAAACTCTCGAATTCCTTTTGTAACAGATTTATATCTGTGATACTGTTTAGTTCAGGATTTTGAAGGAAATATGCCAGAGCAGGTCCAGCTAATTTTGATTTAGTAAACAACAAGGTCTTGTCAACAGACTATTTATTTATATTTGAGAGGTCATTCATTAAGGAAAAGAAATGATCTATTTGAGTCATATCTCCTTCAAACAAAGGAATTGAGATCTGAAAATTATCTCGCTTAGCCATATTTAATAAGTCAACAAAATAATAACACTAAAACATAAACAATAAGGTGTGTTACTTACTTTGCATAAAAAGGCGCAAAATAAACATGAACATATAATTCTGAAAAATTTGCATAAAAATATTGTGAAGTTTAATTGAGAGTGTGAGCGTTTTTCTTTCTTTTTTTTTTAAATATGTTGCAGAGGATCGGCAGATATTTTTCCTTTAGTTACAATCGCTAAAAACACAATCAGTAAATATCGGCAATGTGGTAATGAACACTTGTCTCACGACTTTCATTTCCTCGAAAATGCGGCAAAAATACCCACAAAAATGAACAAAAACACGAACACCGGCGATGTAGATACACGCAGGAACACACTGGCACAGAGGGAACACGTAAAACACACAACGGACGTAAAACAGAAAACACTGCACATATAGCGCGAAGCGAACGGGATGCTGACGGCAAAATGGAGAAGAAAGCGGCGAAGAACTCAGGAGACAGCGGCAAAAACCAAGAGCGCAAAACACAGGGGGGCTGTAGGGACGCTAGGCGCGATGTAGGGACTCCGAACCCCTTCGCATCACACCGGCAGAGAGGCAGCTCTGGAACGGACATCCATCTAGGGCACATGAAGTATTCCGCAGACCGGGGCTCCAACGATTACAGTCCAGCGGGTAGCCTGACGTCCAGCGCTGTGTCCATCAGAGGGTCTGCAGGGGGCCGCGCCCGAAGGCATGGACAGGGCACCATGTTTTTGATGGGGAAGTTTTCCCCAGGTTCACATCCCATATTTTTTATGAAGGCGAAACCCAGGCCGTGAAGAAAGAACAAGACGTTATAGTGGCAATCACATTTTATTTTAATATCAACACATAACGTTAAAATGATAAAGTACTACGGTGACTGAGCAGACCCCTTACAAAAAAACGCGTGTTCACTTGACAACTGCTAAGGCGCGAATGATCATCAGAAAATCGAGCCAAGAGGTTAGTACAGAACCAAAACACGCCACAAGGGCATGCCAAACAAAATGAAAAATTAACTTGACGCCAGTAGTCGTTAAGAACATTTCTATATAATTATTTTTGAATTCCAGTCGCGCTAACAGGATAAAACAAACAATCTAGCCGCTAAATTATAACCCAAAATGAAAGCCAATGTTATTTATAGATTGGATACCCTGTAGGGTCATAAACAAATCATGAGAACAGAAATGCTCCAATGCAAAAGTGAAATAAAAAGGAAAAATAAATGAAAACGGAAGATTGCTTTTAAATACGGTAGGTGCAGAAATAAAAACTTTACAGGCGAAGGGAAGAGAAAATCCAAATCGAAAGTGCAAAGAATCAATTTTGAACACAGATTAAATTTAGAAATAATTAACAATTAAGTAATTGATAATTAAAAATAAGATATGTGATTATCTGCATCACACCTGCTTCAACGTGTCTTTGACAGGGGCGTGGCCAGAGCGTCATCTTAAATGGAATTTCTTTGTCCATTCAGATCTACTCGTTGCTGAACTGACAAACAAACCATTGAACTTTCGCAAACGAGGCCGTTGATATAAGATTTCGGGGAGGGGTTTCAGTATTTCCTCGTTTTGTATGAGCTTTACAATTTTTTTCTTACGATGGATTTTTAGACCAGTTAGAATTTTCATCCATAGAAGGCATCAGCACACATTAGAGGATAACCCTTAAGGGAAGTTCTAAGAAAACTGTTAGAGAATACAATTTTTTTTCACTTTAAATGACATGATGATAAATACAGATGCTAGTACCCTATGTTTATTTTCATTCCGAAAAGGACTGCGTTAACATGTTTTTTTTTTTTAATAATGGGCGAAGTGAGTCACTATTATTTCAGCACTGGTTTCAAAGTGATTATTAACGGCTACAAGATGACGACGTTTCCGACCCCACATTACTATGCGATTGTAAATCCTTATTACGTGCCCTACCACACCTTAAAGTTTGTCCCAATCATCATGGGGCACCTTGTGTGTAATGTACACAGAATGATCCAAACTCCTTCAACGATATTTAGTAAGGAGGTAGGGGATATTAAAAGAAAGCCATTTCTCACTGGAAAGCACGAGCGTAAACGAACGCACTGCCGTATAGGGGGAAAAATTCTATCAACAACTGCCATTCTTACGTCGTAAGGTAGCTCAGCTAAAATGAAAGTCACATGGCACCGACGGTATCGTAAATGATGTTTTTCATCACGCTCCATACAAAGAAGTCGAACGGAGATAAATCCGGTGACAATGGTGGCCAACAAGCCGTCCTCTGAGACCCATGCATCGAGTTCCACATTTTCCGGTTCGGGTAACCACGCACATCATTTGCGAGAGCGCAAGTTTCATCTCTTCAGGCTTGGTAGAACTTTATGCCTATTGTTGCCAATTGGCTACGGACACAAAAATCTGTGTACAACAAATATTTTACAGTGAAATATAAAAAAAAAGTTATAAAAATGAGCTAAATACTTTACTTTTCCGAGCAAAAAATTTTACTTTATCACTGCACAGCAAAATAGGGTATTTGCATGCTTCCAAACAAAACAAAAAGCACATGTAGGTACAATTGAAAAATAACACGTATCTTTATTCCTAAACAGCACTCGTGCTGCAGTTTATGCGTTGAAAATTGATTTAACGATATTTTCAGTATATATCTTATTGGCAACATTAGGCATAAGAACTTCGATATTATTCTACTAGTGTTGCAGAAAGCCAAATTGGGTCTATTGCTGAAAGGCAGGACACGGCTTTTAAGGGTTAATTACTTATTAATAAATTGTTGAAAGTAACGTAAATTATTATCGTTATCGTTTTTAAAATAAGTAAGAATGGCCAACTGTTGTGATAATTCAAGCCAACCCCATACGTTTGTTTTAGTTTGCATGCGTAAGCAGAGGGCGTCTTTACTTCCTTGTGCGGAGAATGGAATCACTGTAAATGTGGAAAAATGTCGGTGTTCGAAATTTGTAGGTGAAATGTGCACTTTTGAAGAGTTCCTACAGGATGCCTGTACGGACGTGTAACCAGAAGGGGCTCATTTTGGCCACTTTTGACATAGGCAGGTACCGACTATCCTTTCTCAGCTGTACCCTTATTCCCATTGAAAATAGTACGGTTTGGTGAATTCGAGCCAAAGAGATCGCCAAACGGTGTTACTACAGTTTTGTAAACTTATTTTATGATGCTCAAACGTAGTGATCCATCGCCAAAAGTGGCCATCCTTTGTGACTTTTACGTTAAACCAACGTCGTTCCTGACAACCCTATCCAGTAATGGTTTACAAAACACGGCTTTTTCCGATTTTCGGAATGACACTATCATCAGAACATGACCGAATTAATAGGGGACTACACCTGAGCTATGCCCTCCCCCCGAAAAAAAAAGAATTTAAGAAATAGTTTAATCAGTCCACCCTTTCAAAAATAATCGCTGTACATACGTTAAAAAAGAAATATACGCGTAGAACATAGTACTTCCTCCTTTTTTGAAGTCGGTCAAAAGAATATTAAAACTTACAAGGCAGCCTCATAATCAACGAACAATTTTAGCTTAAAACATCCCGCTCATATCAAACAAAATGGAGTACTTTGAGGAAACTTCAACTTTGGTCAGGTTTAACGAAAAACATACGCTAAGCGAACTCGCGTTTGGAAGGCTTCTTTTTTTTATTAATGAAAATAAAATCAGAAAAAAAGTTTTCTTATTTTAACTTCACACACCAGAGATTTGCTTCGCGAAAATGTAGACTAATTTTCTTTCCTTGCCTTTTAAGCTCTTTACTAAGATACGTTTTACTTTGCGTGAAATTAAGTTTTTAGTCAGTTGTGTTTATTTCAAGTTTTGAAATGTTGTGGCTGAAAAGGAAAAATATCAGAAGGTAAAAAATAAAAGGAAGAAAACACGGAACGTATGACGAGTGACACCAATACACATTTTCAGAAGCTACGGAGATTGCAGGGTGAGATAGTGTGGTGTTCAGTGATTTGAATTGAACTCCTTAGTTACTTACTAGATTTTGAAGAAGGCAGCCCTTACATTTTAACGCTTCCCAAAGTTGAAAAGTGTTTATGAGCTTCGTTCTGTCCGTCTGTGCTCTAACATCCGTCAATAGGCATGAAACTTATAAAGCAGGATACATAAATTAGCACTGAAACAAAAATTCAATTAAAAATAGAGCGAATTTAAAACATTCAGTGAAATGAATCAAAACAGTTACATAAATGGAACGGCCAGAAATAGGCTTACGTCATACTTAAAGAACTCTGAGGGGGAGGAGAAGTAAACAATTTTATAAATGCATAGCCATCCTGGGAGTACTGCCCCCTCATCGGTACGACTGGTTAAGGATACGGGCCTGATACGCCTGTATTATTGACTGCACGATCCCTTTTCACCGACCGTAAGCGTTCTATGATTTCTGATGTCCTGTCAGCAGAACACTTTCAGGACTTATCTAGCGGATAACAAGACAGCATTGTTATCCGAGAAACGTCTGCTTTTGCGGGCGTAAACAATGGACGTAACATTCTAGATGGACAGATTGAAGCGAAATCGGCTCGAGTAGCCGTTCACTTATGGTAAACGCTCCTTTGAACCAGTTTAACGAGAGTAGGCGTTGACTCGACAAAAACACTGGACAAACAAGGGTGTTAGAATGTTGAATGGCTGAAAACTGTGTGCCACAGCGCACATGAAATGGTGTGTTTGTCCGCAAGCGCAATACATACTTTAGCGTGGTACATCGAGTCTGGTCTTCATCCGTTGTCAAAAAGTCCCAGCATCGACACAAGAACTCACCAGAGAAAACGGGCCGCTGTCATCATGGAAAGGATCATCATGAGTACAGTATTATGTGCGGTATTACACGAAATTTTCATTAGTTTTAGGCTCTTCATGGAAAGATCTCCCGGATGCCCGCTCTTTTCGAAAAAGAAACCGAGCTCTTTGTGGGCGTCCACTAGGGGCGTGATCCACGCCTTCTTGAACAGATTTCACAGAGATCTGCTCTCTTGGGCGTTGACCTGGATAGGGAGGTAACCTCTCTCAACCCATCTACGGACTGTGTGACACTATGGACCATGGGTGTCCAACCTTCTGCATAGCATGCGTCCATTTTTTTTTTTTTTTTACAATAGACTTTAGATGCTACCACTCAAGCACCTTCGGGAGTAGAGCCCCTCAGATTTGGGAAACATGAATAGGGGTAGACAGAGGCTTTAGTGTAGGAAAGGGAAAAGTAATAATCTGCGAGAATGAGATTGAAAGGGTTGTTTTGAGGAAGGGGGTTCCAGGATTCATTTTTGAGATACTGGGTAGGGAAGTGACGATGTGACTCGAATGTACAAATGCCTCCATTGGACGTCGTAAGCATCCTAAAATGCAAGAAACTTTCTGCCAGCCGCACGAAGCCGGAATCATTCCGCAGTGCAGGCTCACTCCTGTTCGACCGTTCTACTTCAGAGAGAACTTCGTTATTACTTTCTGAACATGTACCCTGTAAGGAAAGTATTGTCATCCTGAAAAAATTCGACTTCGAGATTTTGATGTATGGACACGTTTGGAGGCCTTCTGAATGCATGGATGCTATTTTTACGGTGTGTGTGTATCTGTGTATGTGAGTGTGTGTGTGTGTGAGTTAACACGATAGCTCCTCAACGGGGCATTCCGATGGAGCTCCAATTGGATAAATAGACTATAAACCACCGTCGCGAGACCGGTATTGATTTTGATGTATATAGGACTTATAGTTTTTCTACAGGGCTACGACAAAGATTTCTTTTACATGATGGCATATGGGGGGAGGAAAATCTCGAAAGTGCGCTAGCGTTTAAACGATACATTCGATAGAGTTGAAATTGCGTATACGTGTTACAAACCACCATCATAAGACCGGTCTTGATTTGGATGTGTAGAGGACTTAGTACAGGGCTACGACCCAGATTTTTTTTACAGGATGGCCAATGGGGAGAAATTCTTGAAAGTGCGCAGCCGTTTAAACGGCGCATTCGATGGAATTTCCATTGGGTATATATGTTTGAATGATTCATCGATTCAAATTTATTTCAATGCTGGGTCATGATCTTAATCGTAAGTGTTCGGAAAGTCGAGTGGAGTCACTCCAGATATTTTAAAATTAAAATGCAAACCGTTTGGATCGGTGGCGTGCCCAAAATAGTGTGTCGCGTTGCCATGGGTTCGCCACCCCTGATCTATACCCTACCAGACTAAGTGGGGACCCTATGTCGGTGGTCTTCGCTTAGTCTCGTAGAAGGTGCCTATGCGAGTGCATCCTGTAGTCCCTGACGGACTTTCTTTTGCAAATATCAGGGAAATGAGCATTCCCTTCTTTTTAAATAGCATAGAAGCTAACAATATACAGCGACGTGTGTCTGGAAGGGAAGTTTACCTCCACGAAATTCCTACAAAAGGATTCTGGTGAACTTCGAAATCTCTCGCATCTCTTATTTAGAGCAAGGGGGGGGGGCAGGAAGTCGTGCTGTTATTTTTCGTTTTTCTGTGCAAAAACGACTTCAGCTCATCCTACGAAATAAGGCATGGCTGTGAATTTCATAACATACGTGCTCCATTGGACAGCCTTTTCCAAAATTCGAAATCTGCGGGGGGAGGGGGACAAAACGGATCGTTCCCCCAAAGAAAGATTCATGTACAGAACAGACATACCTTCATTTCGATTTGAGTTTGGATGTTTTGCAAAATGGCTATTTTAAAGCCGTTTTTATACGTTTCTCTAGCCCCCCAAAATCTAAATAATTAAAAGTAAGCCTATTTTCACACATGAACGGTGTACTGAAAAAAAAAATCATGTCAATAGGGTACTTCAATACAAAATTACAGTCAAACATGTTACAAATTTGAGAAAGGGCCTTTAGAAGCTGTACTCTGTACACTGAAATAAACGATACACTCCCGTATCCGTTCAGAAACTTTAGTTAAAATCTTAATATTTCTGAAAAATCGAAAATGTTGCTGAATGTATCACTTTTCGAAGAATTTTGACTTCCAATTCTATTGGTAAGAATTTTTACGGGCAGTTTCATAAAAGAAAAGAACTTATTATAGTTTTTCATGTCGGTTTTCTTCCTCTTTTGTACAGCAGTGGATTCAAGGGATCTTGAGTGAACGCCCCATTTTAACGGAAGTTTCCGGGAAATTTTGTTTCGACTGTTGTGTTGCGATCCAAAGAAATGAATTCAAATTCCACGATAGCCAATGCAGAGGCTGCTACCTTATATATATATATATATATATATATATGTATTTATTTTGTAAAGAACTGCTTTAACGTGTCTTTTAACCACTGACGTGGCCAGAGCATCATCTTAAATTAGAATTTCTTGTCCGTTCAGATCCAGTCATAGCTGAACGGACCAACAAACCATTGAACTTTCGCAAAAGAGGCCGTTGCTGTAAGATTTATGGAGGGGTTTCAGCATTTACAAGTTTTTGTACTTACGATGGATTTTCAGACCAGTGATTATTTTTATCCAGCGAGGGCGTCAACACAGAGTAGAGGATGGCTCTTCAGGGAAGTTCTTAGAAAACTATAGGAATGCATTTTTTTTTAAACTTTAAATGACGCGATCGTAAATACAGATGCTAGTACCCTGTGTTTATTTTCATTCTGAAAAGGCGTGAATTAACATGATTTTTAATAATGGGAGAAGGGAGGGCGTCACGTGAGGGCACAAGGGAAAGTTGCGAAGGCGTTGCATATAGCCACGAGAGGCGTGGCCAGATCATCACGGTCGACAAGAAGGGGCGTCCCATTGAGACAAAATGCCTGATCAGTTTAGAATAACTGTTGAATTTGAGGTGCACAAATGAACTATTGCCAAAAGCATCTGGAATCAGAATTCTAGATAGTGTTTTCATTCTTGAAAAAAAATTCTATATAATAATAAGATGCTTTGCTTCGAAAAGTAAATACATCACAAAAATATAGGGAAAATATACAAAAATACTGCGCACATTTATTTACATTGATGGGAACTCATAGAAGCACAGTATCACATGTTAGTAAGTATATTGCGTATATTAATTCTATGAGTCTTGTTTCAATGGCATCCAATGGAAAGACCAGAAATCCTATGGTATAGACCCCAAAGTAGATCTTTTAACGACTTTTTTATTAACTCCAAATTGAATGTTTCACTGCGCTTACTGTCTGTCAAAATATTGTTTTTATCAGGCTTGTTAGAAGAATTTTGTCGAAAGTATTAAAACTTCGGAAACATTTTGTGCACAAGAATCCAAGAGGAAACTTAATTTTGAAATTTGTTTTTCCTTCATAAAGTCGTGTTTACGGTAGGATGAAGAATTTGCTGTAACGGGCGGGACTTTACAAATTAATTTTGTTCAGTCTTGAAAAATACTGGGTCGTAATACTTGATTGGAATGGAAATTTTCACGTAACGTCAGCGTGATGTTGATTCATTTTGAGTTTATTTTTCAAAGAGAGGAAACTGTTTTCGTATCTGATTAAGTGTAAAGTAGATATGGAATATGTTTTACTTTTCTTTAAGAGAATGTTTACTTTTAAAAATTCCTGCTTACCTTCCAAGCTGATTTCTTTTAATATTTGAAAAATAGCCGACATGCGTATTACATTATAGAATACAGTTACAAACTATGAATAACATGTGAAAATAGGTATATTTTTAAGTATTGTGATACTTTTGGCTCAAAACATGCCTGAAAATCGCTGTAAGATGATACTTTTGCAAAACATTTAAACTCTAATTTCATTGAAAAAATTTTGAGTCTAATCTCTTCATTTTGACGTTTGACAACCTCCTTGAAAGAATTAACTTTTATTTTTTTATAAACTGCTTTGCAGCGTTGTCCTAGGTTATAATATTATTCAGTTAGGAAACTAAATGGATGAACTCACTCAATAATCCGGGATTTCTTTTACAGCAGTCAATGGCAATACCCCATAAATTAAAGAAATGCTTGCCACTGATAAACGTCGGCACACAATTTGCGTCCCATCAAAATGCATATTTGTGTCATTCTCAATAGCTCCTTGAGATAACAGTCTGACATGTTTCACGAGATTAAAATAAATAAACCATTTTCTTCTGCTGAACCACGGAGGATTTCAATATTTAAACTGTGCATGCCAAATTCTACATGAATGGTTTTAATTTTTAGGAACGTTTATCCTCTTTCAATTTGTTTTTATTTATGTAACAGCCATTTTAAATTATGAATTATTTCGTGTTAATTATAGTATTTCGTGTATATTAATCGTATGCATCCTCTTTCAATGAAAGCCTAGCATCTAACTTAATGATCAGTGATCCTAAGGTAACATATCCCACAGTAGTTTCAAGAGAAAAACTTTCTATACGTTTATTATTATTATTATTATTATTCTCTTCAAATTGAATAAGTCCTAAAAGTCCTAATCTTCTATATTATTTTTCTAAACATAAAGAATGTACAAAGTACGCAACTCAATATAAATCCAAAATGAATTTTCTACAATGGTTGCAGCGTGTAGAAAGTAGTTTTTAGCAGCTTTGTTAAAAGAATTTTGTCCAAAGTTGTGAAACAAGTCAGGAGAACCAAAGTCAGGCTAAAAACATTTCACGGCACCCTTTTCAGGCTAAGAACTTTCGCGGCAGATTTCCTTTAAAGCAATATGAATATGAAGGTTAGAATGAAGCAGTTTGGATGCAATTTACTTTTTTTTTATAGGACTAACTATCAAGAAAGTACTCTCTTCGGAAAGGGATATACACAATACCCCCATTTCAGGGAGTTCCTATAAAAGAGAGGCTACAGGACAGTCTTGAATTTGACTGAAATATTTTTGTTTGAGCCCACTGAGTGATCGGCTTGGCTCACTTTCTTGGGGATACCGGTTCAGAGGAAATTATTGGATTATACTCCACCAAAACACTTTTCTTGATTATCTCCACGGCACCCCTGACATACGCTCGTGGCACCCTAGAGTGGCGCGGCACCTAGTTTGGGAACCTCTGGCTTATATCGTAAGGATTCCGAATCCCACAGCAATGTAGGATTAACTATGTACCACTATGAACCAGTTAATCATCATTTCACAAATTCGCCGATTCTGATTCGCTGGAAATAGTTTCTCGAGATGTCTCCGTTTGAATTTTTTCACGAGATAAAAATACGTAAAGTGTTTTCTTTTGAATGAACTACGGTTATGAGGATGAGTAACATCGATTAAGTTCGCAAAATGTAAGAAGCTCGCAAGTCTGTTGGGTTCTCATTGACATGTTCTTACATTCTCGAGTTGTTAATACAAGACAAGCTTAAGCTTCACGGTGCCAATGATAAGCAATCATGTGTGTTCCTTCGAAATCCAAACAACGTTCGTTTATTCTTGGACTTGAAAAGTGTAGTCACCTCTAATAGAAGATCATTATTTTTCCTTGATAGTTGTCATTGCTTCCCCAACCTACACACAGACACACATACAGAACTCTGGGAAGTCCTAATGATTGTCCCTTCATTACAGGACCGCATTCACGAAGAGAGATACTGCCCCGGTTAACAAGAACAGCTACTTGGATTCGCTAACAAGATCGTTATCGTGTTCGGCTCGCAGCTGATTGGCTGAAAATAGGCAGATGCCTAGAAAAACACTAACGGAACAGGATTATTACACAAGATATCCCTAGGAACTTGACGTTTTGATTGGTTTAACAATACAGAGTAGTCAGTGTTCGCAGTAATCATATTGGAATGCATTTTACCCGCGTTCGGTCTATCAAATGACTATCATTGTGGCGGAAGTTAGAAGGTCAAGAAATAAAGATCAAAATAAATTGCTGAAAGGTACACGACTGACAAAAGAGAATATACACGGTTTCCCAAAAAGCACGGCGGCACACTTTTACGATGATATTGCTTATAGAGTAAGGATTCCGAATCCTACAGCAATGCAGGATCCACTATGTATTACTATACACCAATTAATAATCATTTAACAAAAATCGCCGATTCTGATTCGCTGGAAAGAGTTTCTCGAGATGACTCAGTCTGTATTTTTTCACGAGAATAAAATGAGTAAACAGTTTTCTTTTGCATGAACTATGGTTATGAGGATTAGTAACATGTATTAAGTTTGCAGAATGTAAGAAGCTCACAAGTCTGGTTCTCATTGACATGTTCTTAAATACTCGTGTTGTTAATACAAGACAAGATTCACAATGCCAATGATAAGAAACCATTTATGATCCATCGAATTCAGAGCAACGTTCGTTTATTCTTCGACTCGAAAAGTGCAGTCCCCTTTAATAAAAGATCATTATTTTCCTGAGATAGTTGTAATTGTCTCTCCATCCTACACACACACACAAACACACATACAGAACTCCGGTACGTCCTAATGATTGTCCCTTAATTACAGGAATGCATTCACGAAGAGAGGTACAGCCCCGGCTAACAAGAACAATTACTAATTGGATTCGCTAACAAGGTCATTATCGTGTTCTCTTGCAACTGAATGGCTGGAAGTATGCAGCTGCCACGAGAAAGTCTTACGGAACAGGCTTATTACAGAGAGATTTTTTTTGGAATGAAGGAACGTTACACTTTGATCGGATTAGCAATTCTGTGCAGTTACACAAGTGATATATTACATATTGGTTTCCCGACATTTGATCTGTTACATGATTATATGCGTGGGAGAGAAGTGAACCCTTTCATGGGGAGTGTTGTGCGGAGAGTTGAAAGTATTTGGTAATTTTCTGACGCATTTCATTGAAATATTTTCCCTCTACTTTAATATCAGAAGGGAAACAAGTCTACTTTAATGTCACGAAATAAAAGACAAAAAAAAATACCGAATAAGTACTAGGTGTGCAGGGAACCAAACGAAAAAAATTTTAACTAAAAAGAAAGGCTCTTGTGCTCCATTTTTGTACTTTTTTTTAACCCATCGAAGCCCATCGATCTATTTTTAGACGGTCACAAAATTATTATTCAGCATTGGAATAGAATTCGCCGTTTCACAATTTAACTTTATGCACGGTAAAAAAAAAAATTTGGAAACGTTAACCCAAAAAATGGGGCAGCTCTTGTAGTTTAAAATTGCAGAAGGGTAAGTATGTCTTTCTTTTTTTTCCATTTTAATATAGAAATTTTCCCCGTATTCACTTACTATTGCTGTTTACCAAACATTAGAACAAAGGGTCCATTTCTTCAAGCAGCATCCCCAACTGAAGCTAAGATCCGCAACCGATCCACAATAATACTTCTGAATACTGCTTTCTGGAAGATTTCAAATCCTATGTCCATATAATTTCCTGCTTTCCTATTGGCTCTCAAAGAACCCTCTTCATCCTCCCTGCTTTCGTATTGGACCTCGTAAACAGTAACCTGAATCCCTATTTTTCCAAATAAACCGATCCAATTTTAGCCGTTCTCATTCTAGCAACAAGTCGCTGTGTTGGCGGCATCACATTAAGAATGCTACCTTTAAAATGGCAGCTTCCTTCTCAAAACTCTCCCCCCCTCTTTTTTAACACGAAGATCGGGACCCTAAACAAAGTACTCTTGTAAAGACATTTGTCCGCCCAACCGCAACTTATGCTGCGCCCATTTGGGCATCAGCCGCAAAATCTAACATCAACACTCTTGAATCCAAACAGAGCTCCATTCTTCGAAAAATCAGACACGGGCACCACTTTCTCTCTAATACTACTATTAGAAATGACCTAAAGGTTCCCTCCATGAGGAAACACCTTTTAGACCTTACCACACAATTCAATGACAATCTCCATAAACTGCCAAACGAAATTTTGGCGGAGATCCCCGATTATGACTACAGCGATCCTCAAAATCGCAAACGTCCTAGGACTGCCATGAGGTCCCTTGACCTCACCTACCTGTCGCTACTTATCCTTGTACATACTTGTAAATATCTTACCACATCATATCTTACCCTAGTATTCTTGTACATTTTTATTGTTTTTGAATTTGTATCTTATCTTACTTTCTAATCTTACTCACTTGACTTATCTTTTTCACACTGTTTGCACTTGTGTATCCTTTCAATTCTGGACTGAATTTTGCCACTGCTGATTCTTTCATCCTTGCCACCTCGTTGACCTCGACGGATTGTTATTTTACGACTTGGCATGATTTTTGCCCTGCCATTTCTATGGGCTTATCACTCGATTTCATTACTCTCTGGAGATAAGCATTTATACGTAAGGTGCTCCTAGGGAATGCAATCCCGCACTGTTTTTCGTTTTGCGGGATTTCGGGATTGAGACTTTCTGATCCCGCGGGATTGCGGGATCCCGCAGGATTGGCATTTCATTCAGCTAAGAATTCATTTCAATAGAGAAAAATAGGAAAAATTACGATTTTAAGCAGCAGGAAGTTTAACTTCAGTAGTAATCTATATAAATAAAATTAGTCTTTTGTCTGTACATTTCTTGGAATTCAAAAATTTTGCGATTTCTATCCGTTTCAAGCACCCGGGAATCCGATGCGACCCTCAAAAAAAAGTTTGTCTGTCTGTCATTCTGTCATTCTGTCCGTGACGCTTTTTTTGTTTAAGCATCACGTATAAACGACTGAAGCGAATGATATGAAATTGGGTATCATGATAGGTGGTCACTCAACTTAAAACATAGGCGTCGAATTTTTAAAAAATCTGGATTAGATTTTCAGATTTTGCGAAAATCGTTTCAAACTGCGTAAATTTGTGTTCAAGCATCACGTCAAAACGACTGAAGCGAATGATATGAAATTGGGTGTCATGATAGGTAGTCACTCAACTTAAAACATAGGCGTCGAATTTTAAAAAAAATCTTGATTAGATTTTGAGATTTTGCGAAAATTGTTTCAAACTGCGTAAATGTGTGTTCGCACATCACGTAATAACTGCAAAGGTGAAAAAATGGTATTTATTGAAATGATAGGTGGTCACCTTAAACTATAAGCATCTAAAAAAAACCGATCAGATTTTGGGATTTTGCGAAAATCGTTTCAAACTGAGTGAATTTTTGTTCACGCATTACGTAATAACGACTAAAGCGAATGATATGAAACTTGGTCACATGATAGGTTGTTGCTCAGCATAAAGTATAGGTGTCCCCTTTTGGTCGCAATCGAATGAATAGTTTATGTACAGGACCGCCCAAAAGATTCGAAATACATTACGCTCTATGGGCCGAAATTCATTAAACTCGCCTAACTCAAAAGCTATTAGGCGTAGAATGTCGAAACTTCATATTTTGGATAGTTGTAACATCTAGTTGTGCACCTCCCCTTTTGGTTCCATTCGATTGGATAGTTTATCTACAGCACCGCCCAAAACATTCGAAATACATTACGCTCAATGGGCCGAAATTCATGAAAGCGTTTTTTAGAGGTATTGGGCTATTTCAAACGACTCAGAAGTGATATATGCTGTAAAGAGTTAGAAAATGAATTTCTCCATTAAAAAAGTGTCTTTATCATTTACAGTTCTGCTACAGGAACACTCAAAAGATTTCCAATACATTACGGTCAATGGCAATTTTAGGAGATTCATCCATTTCAAGCACAGTACCGTCCTACCACATAAGTTAGGTAATGGTCCGACCACGGTCACGTGCCTCCCTCAAGAACTATGCCAAAAGTCGCCAAGCTTGGCGACTTTTTTGTGTACGTGTGTGCATATTTAACTCTCAAATCTCAAAAACTATTATGAAATTTCATACATAAGATTGTTGTAACATCTAGTTGTGCATCTCGATTTTTGGTTAAAATCTACTGGAGAGTTTATTTACAGGACCACCCAAAAGAATTTCAGTACTTTAATGTCTATGGACATCTTCAATATAATACAATTGTAGACAGTCATTGTTTGGTACATGCCCAAAATCTCGCCGTCTGTCCTCGACCTTGGCGAGTTTTGCCGAAATGTCGCCAAATTTGGCGATAGTCAGTCATTTGGTCCATGCCCAAAGTATCGCCATTTGTCATCGTTCTTGGCGAGTTTTGGCGAAATATCGCCAAATTTGGCGATAATCTCTCATTGTTGGTCCATGCTTAATATCTCGCCAAATGTCGTCGACATTGACGAGTTTCGCCGAAATATCGCCAAATTTGGCGAAAAATTATTTCGTATTTTGTATAACTCTAAAACTTTAACCCGTAGAATTTTGAACTTTTGTATTTAGAACTATATTATAATATCTAACGGTTTTCAATATCTTTTTTGACAGCAATCGACTGGGAATTTATTTACAGGGTGAACCAAATGACTTTAAATACATTGAGGTGTATGGATGCATTCAATTCATTGAAAGTCTGTGGTCAATGACTACTTTGGCTATCCCCAAAATCTCGCAAACTATTTCAAGTTTGTCGGCCTTTGGTGAAATATCGCCAAATAAAGTGTCAGAAATCTTTCAAATTGAACTCAGCTTGGCGATATCGAAATGTTTGGCTAGAAATCGCTATATCTTACTATTATTGATATTTTATATCTTTCAAACAAATAAGTTTAGAGGAAGTGCGTAAAAAACATTTTTGATTTAATAGACGTGCAAGGAAGTCATGTGTTGGACACATCAGATTTTTATTGATTGGAAAACCAAGTGTGAATCCGAAATATTTAATTGTATATTTCTATACATTTTCGTTTATATTTAAGATAAAAGAAAGTTTTAATATGTGGGGAAAACATAGTGTGAAGATGTAAGATATAAAATTTAAACATCCAAAATTTATAAAACTAAAGTAAAGCTCAGTGATAAAGTCTAGGGAAATGCATTCTGATGAAAACTATAAAGTACAAATATTAAATAAATTTTTTAAATGTATTATAGATACGAAAATAACTTTTAACTAGAAATATCATTAATATTAAAACGAAGTTTAACGGGCTTCAGTTCGATAATAATATAAGATGCATTCTCGAAATATCAAATGAATTCATCTGATTGAATTATTTATTATTATTAGAATTTTACTCATTTATTGATTCATTTATATAGTAATAATGCATTCATATATTTTTGTATATAAAAAAATATGTAAGAACGTTAATTTCACTTGTAATATAATATTCTTTATATTTTCTTAATTTTAAAATTTTAATATGTGAAAAAAATATTTAAGAAAATTATTTTAGTTTGTAATATATTATTCTTTATGTTTTATTATTTTTAAAATTTCAATATTTGTGAATAATTTCTATTGGTTATTTAAACACGAATGGGATCTTTTAAGTTCATGCAAGACCGTCCATTTTTTAGAAAGTAATAAAAAAATTACGCTTAACAAATGTTCTCTTTTCTTTACAGTTCAAAAGAAGCTTCAATAAATGACAAAAGTAATCGCCAGTCTTCAAATCATTATCTACAAAACACACAACGTGAAATAATATTTTCAAAAAACATAAAATAATGACAGTGAATACTACTTTGCAAAGTCGATTATTTATTCTCGTTCTCGTGCTTACTTTCATTAAAATTTCTTTCCTAATATACATTAGTTAAACTATTAAAGTGTGTGAAGACACGAGATAACAGTTCTAACATGTATTCATCTTGTTCGTAACGTTAATGCCAAAACGCTACTTAAATAGTACATGTAAATATTTAACTAATGTAATATGTTTTTTAAATGTGTATCAACGTAATTACTCCTAAGGCATTTTAAAGAAAAAATTAATGACATTGAAAAGAATTTGAAAAATAAATTTGTTTGTATCTTAAAATTGCTGGGTTTCGATGTAATGTACAAGTGAAACTCATTTTTTTATTAATTTTATCTAAAAAAATGTACGAACTTGATGAAATAATCATTGCCCACCTAAAATAAATCACTTCCTATTCCTCTGAAGAATAGACTGCTAAAGCAAAAACTGCAGAAAATCTTAAGATAGTGTACCGATTTAACTATCAAGAATATCTGCAGAATATAGTCTGTAGATATTCTTCAGAATGGAACGGGGCAAATAACTCAAGATTTTCTGCACTTTTTTAAAAAGAAAATGTTATATTTTGAGCGAGGTGCATTCCATTGACTTGGGTCTAATTTGTTTAAAATCAAGTGTTCGGAGAGTTGAGTGGAGTCAACCCGGATTACTATTATTATTATTATTATTATCTGAGTCTTGCATTTTATCTAACGTTCAGTCAAAAAAATACCGTTCAATCAATAACAGTCGCAACTTCTGCACTTCTTGCACGGAAACATTCCAGAAATGTTCTCACGGGGAATGTCCTTGTTTTGTTCTTGTTTCACCCCCAAAAGGAAGATGCAACCCATAACACTGCAAGAGGAACTTTAATTGTAGAGAAAAGAACCCAGGGGGAACAGAAATATAACAGACAAAAGGAGAAGACAGCGTGTGTGTGTGTATATACATGTAATATATATAGCGTCTGCTGTCTTTCCAGGCGCTTTATACAGTTTTATCCTGGAGGTTGAATGTCGAGGCAGGAAAAAAAAACAAAAATCGCTGACAGCGCTGCTATTCTTTTTGTCCGGACTCCAGAATTCTTCCTTCCATTAAGGACGTTTAAGCATTTCTTTTCAACACTTTCTATCAAAAATATGAATGATTTCGGTTTTGTCCGTCCGTCCATGCGGATCTCTTGGCTGCTAGTCGATATCTATCGACGGGGAGTAGAATGTTAAAAATCGAAAAAATTTGCAATGACTCATGATGTCTCAGTCAGTTGGACGCCAAGAAATAGGTCTGCGAAACGGAATCCAGCTAGGCGATAACTTTCATTTTGGGCGAGGGACCCGCAGTTTATGACAAAGGAGCAGTATAGTTAGAATGTGCCTGCCGAAGATTGTTAACCCATTTATGCCTAGCGTCCCTTTTTTGGGACGGCATTTTCGCAATGAGTCGAAAACGTTATTTATTTTTCCTAGCCTTTATTCATGAGAATTGAGCCTCAACTCTACAAAATATTTTAACATGACCCAGTAGGATGTTGATATTTCGATTTTTATGCATAATGCTTTTAAAAGAAATCATCCCTTGTTCAAGAAGTTGACATCAGAAATTTATCTATTATTTCTGTTATCAGTAAAAATCGAAGAAAGTCGCAAAAATATCCAGGCACAAATGGGTTAAACAATAAATATGGGAACGGGTGGATATTCAGATTTTTAAAGAAGAGCAGATTGTTTCTCTATTTTTATGCATAATTATGAAACATTTGAAGCACATCTACAAACGGAGTACAATTTATGATGCTTTTCGTGTTCACTTTGTCATCTTTTTGCAGTCATGGCGGAAGAAGTTTTATCTTGAAGTCAGGGATCAGCCTAATTATGTAGTAGGATGATACGCTTTAAAGAATAACTTCCCATTGAGGGCAATGTATTGGGACTATTTTGAGTGCTCCTGCAGGAAAACTATCCATGCTACATAGACCCTTTTCAATAGGGTACAGTAGGTAAGAATAACCTATTTAAATTACGTAGAAATCGATGCCTATTGACGAAAGTTAGAGCACGGACGGACAGACAGACAAACCGATATCCTAAGCACTTTTCAACCTCCTTGGAAAGTGTTAAAAAGGCCTGAAGTAAGTAGCGCTGGAGAGCTAAACAGATGATAATAAAAAACACTTCTTGGAACATTTCTTCTCATTTGTAAGGAAATTTACCCTGTGAAATGTGTACATGTATAGTAACTGTCCGTTCACCTTACAGCGTGAAATTTTACTACTATGTTGCGCCCTGTTAAACTTGCCCAAACTTTATATGGACAGGAAACGAGCACGAATATGTGTCACACATCTTTGCCTCAGTGTCGTCGGAAATGAACACACGTCACAGTCCGAGTGACACGCGACTGCGATGGTTTGAGTCCCTCAGTTGTTTAAGACAGCTAGCTCATTAACAACTTAACTTTGACTTTCGTGACGTCCAGTTAAAGTGATGGTACGTTTATCTTGTGAAAGGACGATTACTCATATTTCGTGGCTGGACTTTGACCCGAAAGTGGACACTTCTGGGTTAGAAATGAATAGAGTTTTTCATTGAATCTTATTGGGTTCATTTTGCCTTGTTTTTTTGAGTAAGAAATGTTTTTCTTTTAAAAATGCTATAAAAACAACGATGATAGCCAGTATAATCTTTCCTCAGATGTCCGTCACGTTTTCGTGTACGCGTTAGGAATAACCTGAATGTACTCTATTTTTTAATTCAATTTATACGAGTGAATTTTTTATGACAAAGCGATGGTGCCGAAACAATGGTTTTCCATGCATCCTATTTTAAAGCAAGAATTTCGCAGACAACTGTTTTAGATATTTCGAGAAATGTATGCGAAATAAGAGGAGGGTGGTCGAATTTCAAAACGTCCCGAAATCCATTTTTATGGAATCGTGTTACGCTGCAGTCGTGACTGATATCACCCAAGTACTTTTGAAAGGAGCACTCCTAGCACGTATTTTAAAGGATCCGTCAAAAGAAGTCTAATACATAAAATTCGAAGTGCTTAAAAATGGGTTTTAAAGCCTTCCATCTATTTCTGTGAAACGAAACTGAATCCGTGTTATCGAGTTTAGGAAATAATTCTCTCCATAAAAGAAGAATGCAGGCTGCAGGCATACTTCTTTTACAGGGGCACACAGAAGAATTCGATTACTTATCGATTCGCAGCAGTTCGGATACAGTCATCCATTAGTATGACCCTGTATATACATTTAAACTATGTACTTCGAACGCCTTCTTTTTCAATAGTGACGCAATTTGGACGCACTCACTCAGCAAAAACTTGTTTACAAACTTCCCCCTTTTCATTCCCGTAAGGCACTATTACAACTTCAAAAATAGACACCTGACTAGTTTTCATAACAACGGCATTAAAACCGTGTGAAGGGCCATTTTGGAAAAGGGCAGCCACTCACCCCTGCACGTGATCCCGTATTATTCCCGAAAAGATAAATAAAAACGGGAAAGTCACGCTTTTCAACGGTTATTTTAGGCCCATCAAGACACCGCTCGAGCTGTATTTTAGAATAAGAATGGGTTCTTTATGCAAAACGAATACAGTTTTTGTCATTTTTAAGATTTTTGACTCGGAACACTATCTTATAACGTACTTACAGTTCCAAAAAGCGTGAACCTGTTTTCAGACTTAACACTACTGCAGAAGGGATACTGTTAAGGTAAAGAGAAACATTGTTTCAGACCAGCGGTTCTCAACCTGTTAACGTCGCGCCCCCAACAAAGACTCACTTACGGTGGCGCCCCCCCACCCTCATATTTTTCAGCGTACATTCAGTTTTTTTAATCTTTAGCCCATTCGTGCCTGGATATTTTTGCGACTTTCTTCGATTTTTGCTAACACCAGCAGTCATTGATAAATTTCAGGTGTCAACTTTTTGAACAAGGATGATTTCATTTAAAATCATTATGTATAAAAATTGAAATGTCAACATCCCACTTGGCCATATTAAAATATTTTGTGGAATTGAGGTTCAGTACTCGCGAATAAAGGCTCGGAAAAATAAATAACGTTTTCGACTGATAGCGAAAATGCCGTCCCAAAAAAGGGACGCTAGGCATAAATGGGTTAACAATGAACACCTAGTCGAATTTTCTACACAATAATGTTATCAGTCAAGTTTGAATGAACATTTAAAGCGAAGAGGGATCTATTTTAGAGTCAAAATGAGAATCAATAAGGATGATTTTATAAAAACATGCATCACTACTTGCTCTTTGGTTTTTCTCGCCGCCCCCCCTTGCAAACGCTCTGCGCCCCACAGGTTGAGAAACGCTGGTTTAGACCAACATTTTGCATTTTGTTTTGTTGTTTTTAAGAAGCATTTGTGATTTATTTAAACTAACACCCCCTCTCCTCCCCCCAAAAATGAATGACCGTATGCGTGGTTGTTGCGAGCCTATGTCAAGTTCTTTAAGCCATATAGAAACTGTAGAATAAATGCATCCATGCAGACTTCACGTGATTTTCCACGTCTTCAGCCAAAATGGGCAACTATCCCTGACTTTTTTCCGTTTGAGTAAGGAGATAAATACTCACACTCATGAATCATGATACACTTTCAAACCTGAAATTAATAAAGAAGGAAAATAGGGTCGACGCGCGCTCGGATTATGATGAATTTTTAAAATAGAAAACTTGAGTGGATATTTAAAACAGAGTATCTTTGCACACTGCGGCCTATCTATACACTGGAAGTGAACGAGCATCTGAACACTCATCCGATTGACACTCTATTTTGAACATTTTTTCCAATGTACACTGGCACACTTGTCTTTAATAGATAAAGAATTAAACTCTCCGTTACCACCCTTTTTAGGACACCCTGTGTGATTAGATATCTTACTCCGTTATTGCAGAGCAATTTGCGAATTCATTTAAAAATTCCTCAATGGGGGGTTTTGAATCACCGCAAAAGATGCATACAAAAAATGGTTTTTTATTGCTATCTTCCGAAACTCAACAGAGGATTGGCCAAAACTGAGTTTTTGAGCTTCTGTAGGAGTGGCAAGGCATCCATGTTAAAAGGCAAAGTTCATTTTGACAATGATTGGCGATTTGGAATATTTTTTAAAAGAGATATTTCTAATCCAAAATTATAACATTTTCCGATTCCTACGTCTTTTATAGCAATGGATCCGGGTGTTTTTAGCAGGGTTCTAGCATCTTCAGGTAGAGATGATGGTATTCTTTTAACACTAGGAAGACTGACAATTGCAGTATACCTAGAAATCCGGGAGGGGCCAGTCTGGCCCCTTCTAGATTTTTCAGTGTAGACCAGTTATTTATATTGAAAATCTATAAATATGGTTAAAATTAAATTATTAGAATGTAATAGAAAATTAATCATCAAAATTACATGGAATTTTAATTTATATTGATAATAAAAATACCTTATTAAACAGAATATAATAAGTACTCTTTCAATAATATTTATATGCTCATTGCTGATAAAATTAAGTTTCCCCACTCTAGAAAATTATAATTACAGAAAATGATAAAATGAAATAAAATATGCTAGTTTAATTCATGAAACTGAAAATTCATGCACTAACCTGATTTATTTCACTTTGTACAGATTTTATAACAATTGATGCACCGCACTTCTCTCGAAGCACATTTGCCACAAACTGCATTTTTGCAATCCAGACATGTGTTCCATGTATGGTTACCTTTGCAAGATATTTTTATCCTACACTTGACTCTCGTTTTTAGAGTTTTGTCTTCTCTGCTTATACATTGCTCACTCGGTTTCCTTGCATCAGTTGTATTTCTCGATGACACGTAGGGACCACGGAGTTCTTCACATAACTGTTGGATAAAATCTCTGCGACTAAGTTTTTTCTTCCCGTTAACCTCTTTATATAAAATCCACTCATTTATAGCAGATATATCCAAAACATTAAAGAACACATGCATAGGCCAACGACGTGTCCCTGATTTGGTGCTATAAAGGCGTATCATTTGATCGACTATGTCTACACCGTACTTCGTTTGATTATAATATGTAATAGTTTCTGGCTTTTTCTTCTCACTGTCGTCGATGATAACGTTTTTATGGAGAGAACTTAGCAGCAAAACATTTTTATTTTTCTTCCCTTGATAAACAATTAATGTAATATCGTTAACTCCCCTGTATATAATGGTGGAATAAAGATTTTGTTTTCCCAGTTTCGCTGATGGTGGCACCTCTCTGCGATCGCTTCTGAGAGTTCCAACTAGGCTTGTTGACTGCGACTTCCTTCTTTACATAATTTTGCAGTAGTAAAATAACTGTCGGTAGTTATATTCCTTCCTTTTCCCAAGTAAGGTTGAGCCAATTTCATAACAACATGTTCATGAGCAGCTTGGTTAGCTGGCCGCTCTTTGTCTGCACCTGTGTACGGAAAACCATTGAGGACATATTTTGAATCTACGCAAAAAAGTAGCCAAAATTTTATCCCAAACTTGTCCGGTTTGCTTGGAATATATTGAGTGAAAGGACATCTAGCCTTTGAGGGAAGAAGTTGTTCATCTACAGTGAGATCTAATCCTGGTTTATAACAAGATGCACTGTTTTCAATGAAAGGGTACCATAAATCAGAAGCCAGAGCAAATTTATCGGACTTCAGTCGCTCCGATCTTTCTGTTTTGTGATCAAAGCGAAGGAAACGCAAGATTTCTTTGTAACAATCTCTAGGCATAGTCTCTGAAAAAAATTTTGGACTCCAAACAGTCGACCACAAAGAATTCAAAGGTATGCTTTTCGCTCCATACAAGCCTCTTGCATACATAATCGAAAAAACAGCTTCAAGTTCATCAAAAGATACAGTCCAAGTGTTTTTATTTAGACGTCTGTGTGCTTTCTCTTCTGTGCATTCTTTTATATGCCTTACCATTCGATTACTGATAATTAGTCTCTAAGCACTAAGCACGCTATTTTCACAAATATTTCTTTTTGCGTACAATGTTGGACCTTGTGTTTCTTTCAATACATTTTGGGCTGTAAATTGGCCTATTGTCCCAGAAGGCGAAATTACTTTCCATAATGATCCGTCTGCAGAAATTTCTTCTTTCCTGATTGCGGGGTGGACTATTCTGAATGGAACATTTGCGACGTCGTTTTCGACTTGTACACTAGGTACATCCTTTGTATTTGCACGTTCAAGTCTTTGTCTACTCTCAATAGACTCTTGGGGGTTTGTTTCTGAACATTCTTTTTCCGAGATGTTAGTTTCATGGCATTCACCGTCATTCTCAAAAGAACATTCAGAACTGTTGCTTTTTGTGGTAAAATATTCTTCGTCTTCATCCAAATCAATAATTTCACTATCACCAGAATCAATTTCATCTAATCGTTGTAATTCTTTTAAAATTTCTTCCTGAGTAAGTCCACGTGCTCGGCGCATTTTTCCCGGTGACTAAATAAAACCTGAGTACAGCTGCGTTATCTGTGCACGACAAAAGCTACATATATTTCTCTCTGGGAGAGAAAGTGGAAGTATTCTTGCTCACGCTTCCGGCTCTCACCACAGTCAGCAGTGTGTGTGTGTGTGTGTGTGGGAGGGGGGGAGGTTGAATTTATATCCTATACAAAAGAAAATATCTAGTTCAAAATGCACTCACTGAATACCATTTGTCATGTGGCAGAGATAACGTGAAAAGATGAATTTTTCGTATCATTGTAAAATACCCCAGGGGGCTGCTCTGGCCCCTGCCGTCATTCCAGGTAGAAAGTTCAATATTTACACTTGTGTGAGGCTAACAGATAAATAACAAAATAAATAATGAAATAGGATGAAATTATGAAAAGTCAGTAAGTTGCACTCTGTTCAGTTAGTTATTATTGGAATTACTGAACAATAAAGAACGCGAGGGGCCTCACAGGCCCCTCCATCTTTCTAGTGTTAAATAATATTCGTTACATTATCTAGATAACTTTAATTTAAAAGTTCTAATTCAGCGCTAGTATTAGTACTTTGATTTCACTGTTAAAATGACTGGTAATAATCCATTTATCTAAAAGCAAAACATCACTGGTTGTCATTACTATTATTGATTTGTAATTTTTTTTCATCTGTAATTGATTTTTGTAATCAATTATTTGGTTTAAGCTATAGTTTAATGCAGTTTATAGTTTTAGTTAAACAATAGATTTTAGTTTCAGATTGTAAACGATTAAAATTTAGTTATTAGCAAAATTTTTTCAACCATTCTAAATCCTCATTCCTTCCCTTAAAAAACCCAGATAAAATCAAAAATACCTGATAAAACACCTAAAACGAGGTAAAACCACCCAAACACTCCGATAAAACCCTTTTCTGAAAAGACAAGCGGGTATTTAACATCCCTGGAACACACCAGGAGCAGCATTGGCAACCGGAAAAGCGATCCTTTATAAATGATTGGTTTGACTTACCCATCCTTTTCTCTTCTTCAATCCTCGTTTTGCACCGACGCTGACCTCCCATGCACACAGTCCATCCGATTACAGTCCCTGAAGAATTCATCTCTGCAGAGTGAAGCATCCAGCGGCTATAAAACAGATACGTTATTCAATACTAGTTCCCTTGATTGTTCACTCAGCACTAACACAGTTCGACACGAGCATTTTACGAAGCAGAATGTGATGGAAATGACTCATCAACAACGTAAGGCATCGCATTCCAAAAATGAGCAACTGAGTGAGCCACTTCTTGTACACCGTATGGGACACGGTTTCCTCTAAAGCAGTTCATGACCCAATTTGAGCCACTCTATTCAAGATTTCGAAGCAGTTCTCAATGTCAACAACTATAGTATGAAAGAACACTGTGACGGAACGGCTCATTGTCTTGGCCAGCACATATACTGGAAATTATATGAGTAAATACCCATTGACGGCAGCAAAGTAAGACATTTTCTCTGATTGTTAAGCTCGACTTGGCAATCCATTGATATCCATTCCGCAGCCTGATTTATCTGGATACATCCACGAATCTTCCATTCGAGGATCCTAGATTTTTCACAGATCTTTCGTCGAACTGAAGTTCCTACATTCAATTACATTCAATATTGAACGAGCTCATTACGCAAAAGAGAACAATATGTATCTCGTATATTTTATATAATTTTAAACAAATACCATTTTGTATTGATTCGTATTTATATTTTGTACTGATTGATAGTTGCTGAATCCGTTGCCGAACAGCCTATTTACATCAGAGAAAAGCGTTGGTATGTAGAAGATGCAAACACTGAATGATTCGTGGTACAAACCTTTAGTTGTTGTGGCAGACATCAGAGGAGGCCGCTGTTCATTGTTTGAGAATTCTCTGTGCTCAGGACGTTCGTAAACTCATCCACTCGTGCCACTCGTATTCGTGAAAAAACTTGAGCAGGTGTCATTCGTGGTCTTATGGTGGTATTCGCGAAATAATGGACACACGGATCAATCCAAACAAGAGTGTTAAAGTGATGGGTGAGATATCATCGGTTTAAGAACGCGGTACGAGTTTAACACTTTCAGGTGAACGCACCCTGTTCTCAATTCAGAATTTGAAAACTGCATCAAAACAAAATCAAAAATAAATAAATAAACGATTTAAGAAGACGACTATGGAATACCGGAAAATGGATGCATGTTGCATTCGAACCCAACCTTAAGAAGATGGTTTAAAAAGAGAGCTTTGGAAAAACCTTTCTACACACCGTGCGTTCGAATTAAAGAAAAGATTTTTCACTCTGCCGGAAGCCAAAAACGACAATTTAAGCGCACGGTAATTGAAAATAATTCATGGACGCTTTATTAATCGCTTAATCTAACACAGCCTGTACCCGAAAACAACGGTTTAGAAACACAGGTTTGGAAAAACCTTTTTAAATTACCCCCCCCCCGAAATCGAATTTAAGAAAAGAATTTCATAACAGAATAAAGCCAAAAAAGACGCGGTTTAAGAACACTGTCATAGAGTACCGCGAAATAGATGAACGCTGCATTCGAACCCAACCTTAAGGAGAAAACAAAGGTTTAAGAACGCGGTATTAGTTTCACTTTTCCAGGTGAATACACCTTGTACTCAATTCAGAAATCGAAAACTCCATCAAGACAAAAACAACAATTTAAGTACAAGGCCATGGAACATTGCGAAGCGGAGACATACTGCATTCGAACCCAAAATTAAGACGAAAATTAGGTTCTTCGTAACGTAGATTCTTAAACTCTTTCTAAAAGAGCGCCCCCTGCAATCCAAACAAGGAAAGACTTTCAATTCCGTCCTAAAGTCAAAAACAAGGGTTTTAGAACACCGCCAAAGTATACCGCGAAATGAACCCACGCTGCATTCGAACCCATACTTAAGAAGAAAAGAACGGTTTAAGAACTCATTTTGGAAATCCTTTCTGGACAATGCCCCCCCTGCATTCGAATTAAAGAAAAGATTTACAACCTACCCTAGACATAAAAAAAGTTTAAAAACACGGGTTTACAAAAATTTTCATAGACGCTCCCCCCACTTTAAAACGGAATGCAGCCGATAACGGTTTAAGAAAATGGTCATAGTTTAACAATCCCGGCAAAACCCACCCTGTATATTCTAATGAGAAGACAATTCGAAAGCTTCTTCAAGTCGAAAACAGCAGTTTAAGAACAGCGCCATAGAATACTTTGGAACAGACACACGCTGCATTCGAACCAAACCTCTAGACGAAAACAACGGTTTAAGAACACGACTTAGGAAAAACTTTCTAGGTGAACGCTCCCCACATTCGAATTAAAGAAAAGAATTTCATTTCAGCCATTTCTGAAATGTGGATAGGCGTATGCAATAAATTACAAAGTTACACAAAGTAAGGTACATAATTTTAGGGTATCCATTAAAATTATAATTCAGGCGTCGTCCCTATTTTTCTTAATCATTCCATTCAGTTTGAAAGTGTATCCTTGTTCATGAGTGTGATGTGCTTCTCTACCTTGTTCCATAAAACAGTCCTTTGGAATCAAAATCTATATTAAAATCGCGTACTAAAATTGTTTTGCAATATTCGCCCGGCAGATTCTAACTATACTTTTCCTTTGCCATAATCTGGTAGCGTTTCCCAGATTCTTCGCCAATAGGGAAGCTATCGCCAAACTAAGTGCAGTTTTGGGGACTTATTTTTGAGCGCCACCCTGGCTACCCATCCTCCAAAACGATAAACCTTGGCGACTTTCAGCTTTTCATCCTCTCCCTCATGCTCTCTGGCAACCCTATCGAAAGATGCAACTAAAATGTGATGACAGAAATCAGTCCACAAAAATAGGTTGATAGAAAAACCTTGAGTGAGCGAAATAGCACTGAGGCACCCTTAAAAAAACCCTCTTAACCCTCCGTTAGGCGCGTGGACTGTGATCGTAGCGTAAGTCAAATTTCCTATGTTGATATTGGGGCATAAGTCAAATTTCCTATGTCAATTTCATATTTAAAATGTAGTTCCCCGTAAAAATGGATAATGTCTTATACAATGATAGCTTTCTCATATTTCTTTCTAATTTTGCGTTAAAAATTTAGCCATTACTCGAATACTCTTTTACCTGGTGTGTGTACCTGGTCTAGGATCGTAGTCCACGCGCCCAACGAAGGGTTAATCCTGCCGATCCATTTTACCTGTTGGTCGTAAAAAAAATTAAAACATTGAATAACAACGTCACGAAATCGCGAGTCAAATGGAGTCTGAAATCGCGCATTTTAATCGCACAGTCTTCCTTTAGTAAGTACAATCTTTATAAATATTTTCTTGTAAAATGTTTCGCAATTAATCTCCATCGTTCATTTTATATTTTAAATAGCTTTTCTCGGCTATTTAATATTCATTTTTTTTAGCAGGAGGGAGGAATAGAAGGAAG